>JANHFL010009546.1:0-27137 GCA_032468155.1 Oxyrhabdium leporinum | reverse complement strand
ATTTTTTGATTGTATTTGTTGAGTGTTTGTACCCAGTGTGACACATCGTGCAATGAAAGAATGATTTTGGAAAAAAATAAAAATATATTGACAAAAAAAAAAGGAGATTGGACAGCCATTTGTCCGTAATAGTATAGGATCTCCTGCCGTGGATATGGGATTGGATTAGAAGACCTCCAAGGTCCCTGTTGTTCTAACCTATTGTTCTAAGTTCTAAGAAATATTACTAAGTTGGAGGCATCCCAAAATTAACACTGTATAGGTCAATATTGTCAATTTATTAATTATAATTAAATTATAATTATAATTTCTTATTATAATCGATGAGGTTCAGTTTGATGCAGTGGTTTAAAGCACCAGGTGAGAACATTGGGAGTTCTAGTTCCATCTTAGGCACAAAGCCAGCTGGGGAACTCTTAGGAGAAGAAAGCAGTGGCAAACTACTTCCAAAATCTCACCCAGAAAGCTGTGTGGACTTATCCAGGGAGTTGCCAGAGTCAAAAATGACCCAGGCGCACATGCGCACGCACAAATTGGTGGGCAAAAACAATTGTATAAACTGCTTTGATATTTGTGTTAATTGCTAAACCTCACTCTAATGGGCTGTGAGAGTATCTTTGAAGATCAGAAGGAAGAGCTGTAGCCAAGGCAAAGGGTCAGATAAGAAGCATCTGGGCCCAAAGCAGGAATAGCATTTGAGAAGTGGCTTGTAGAGCTGAAGGCTAGTATTACCATTTGTTTAATCCTAATGCTGTGTTCCTATGGTTGTGGTCAAACTTTCTAGTTAAAAGAGATTGAAAAAGCAAATATTTACCTCAGGTAAAGTTAGAGGGCAAGCCAGGTGAATGCTTTATTAGTTCAGTCAGCCTGTTGCTGACTTTGATACAGCCATGTTTTGTTTCTCTTTCACAGATTGGAACTTCTTCTATAGTATATCCTGCTGCTATGTTTGCTCCTCAGGTATCTGCCAGGGGAGTGCCAGTTGCAGAATTCAACATGCAAAGCACTCCAGCAACGGATAAGTTCAGGTAACACCTTTTGTTGTTATGGTGAGATCTTTTTGCAGTAATGTAAATAGAATTGGAAGGATTGATAAATGCTTGTTAGAAAGACAAGGTTATTTTCTAGTTTACAGTAGTTTGTTATGTCTTCTTAGCAATACTGTAGATCTTCATGGAAAAACAAATGAAGATGAAAGATGAATGAATAAGAAAAAGCTTAGCGGTCTCTCTTTTTATAGACTTCCTGTACTGGCATGAGGGTCAGACATCTCTCCTAAGCTTGCCTTGTTTTTTTATTGAAGTTTTGATATAATAGCCAACATGCATTTATAACAGGTACTGCTGTGGCAACTCCATAAATGGTTTAAATTAATAAAATATATACTACATAATATGTGTAATTTATTGAAAAACAATTTAAATCCCAAATCTTCTTTTTCAGATTCCATTTCTCAGGTCCCTGTGGTACTACGCTGCCCCCAGCCCTTGCCTGTGAAGAACCTGAGATCACCTCTTGAATATTTATGAGAAGAAAGAGAAAAACTATAATTGCCAATTTCAGTAGTGGTGCAGATGTAAGAGGAACCGGTTCTCCTGTGGAAAACACCTTGCCTGAAACCAAACAATGGAGTGTCAAGATGACGGTGAACAAAATAAATCATGTTTCTCAGATGACAAGAATGAGCAGCGGAAAAGGATGATGGACAGAGACATGAAAAGTGGTTATCACTGTTGGGGGGGGGGGAAAATCACGTGAATTGAAAGTATAAATATACAAACTGCTCAAATATGGTGAAAAATATATTTGTACTCTTATAGTTTCAGATTGTATCTTGGATAAATGTCAAGCAAAAAGAATGTTACCATTATTCATATTTCACAAAATTATGTTCTGAAAACGGGGGTAAAACTGAAAATTTTAAGAATAGCTTTTAATAGAGCCTACACTCCAACACTTTTCAGGAAGTCAATAAACAAAAGTATTCTTTGTTATGAGATGAAGCGCTCAAGATTGTAAGCAATATAAAAATAGATGAATAGCTTCAATTTACATATGGTTGCCTACTTCCATTTCACTTCCAAAGTTGAATGAATATATGTATGAACTTAATTACAGCTGTAATTCTTTACTGTTCTAAGGCACTAAGATAAATCAATGCCTTTTTAATTGATTGATAATGTTTTGTTGATCAAAAAATAAGGCTCTATTAAGTTAGCAGATAGTATACAGTAGACTGATTTTATTCTGCCCCTTATTAGAGTAACACTGATAAACACATTGAAGGGAAATGAGCTTGATACACAAACGCTCTAAAGCAGAGGTAGCAATCTTTTATCTGTGTGTCTTAATAGGTTTTGTTTTATAATTTAATATTTATATGTAGGTGGAGAGGTAATGTTTTGCAGCCCCTGGTTCCTCGTGAAAAGCTTTGTGGAAAGTGGAAAACAAGCAGCAAGGTGGCTTCCTGCCCCTTCCTCCTCTTAGGCTGTGCCGCTGGTATCTTCCACAGCGAGCTGTTTTGAATGCCTGTAATATGCATTTTTATAGAGATGCCATTAGCCACGGTTGTTCCCCTCTCCTTTTTAGCAAACATTTTGGCTGGGTGAACTGGAAAGAAAATATATTTCTCAATTCCTAAAGTTGCAAGGGGCCAATCTTGCTCGATGCAAGAATCCAAATTCAAGCACTCCACTGAAATTGGTATCAAGCCTCGGATCACATCCACCATCTCTTTGGATTATTACAATTTTATAATGCGTGGTCAGTGACCAGCTGTGTGACAAAAAGATGTAGAAAGCATAAATAATGTTTCATAATTGTAAAATCTGAAAAGCAAGACTGAATCCTATAATCCTAAAAGTAAGACAGCGTTTTCCTATGGTAGCTGCAATAATTGTGTTGGTCTGACAATATAAAGCAAATAAAATCATGCTCAGAACAAGTGGAACGTCTGCTAGCAATTCCATTACGAGGGTGGGTACAATTTGCTCTAAAAAGAACGACAAAGGAACAGGTAGACTTTCACGTTTCTTCAAATGACAAGGGCAAGTTCACTCTGCAAAAGAGGTATCGTTACACAAAATATCATGGAAGACCAGATATTAAAGTGGGTCATAGAGCACCACAGAGTTGTAACATGTAATATCAAGTATGTGATCTTGTTGGTTCAAAGACTTTTCTATTTATGTCCCGTCAACTCATTGGTTACTTAGATTGCCCTGGTCCACCTGGATAGACTTACTGAAAACCTGCTGCCAAATTTCAGCTCTAGCTCTTAATATCTCCATGGCTAGCAGAGGTTGGTATGAGAAGGAACACTGGCATACCTAATTCTGGTTTTCTGGAAAGAGGAACAAATTGTCAGAGTCACAGTTAGAGAATCATTGGAAAAATGAACAAGCCAAAAATAGAGCCAATACATGCATGCAGATTTTTGGCACTACCAGCAGGGTCACCTCAGTTTGAAGTAGATGCTGCATTTGAAACGTAGCAAGGTACCTAAAATAGGACTCTTAGGTATCTAGATTGGATAGTATTTTAAGGGCTCACATACAGCAATAACTAATAATGAAAGCCAAGTAACATCTGAGAAAAGGGTCTGACTTTAAAAGATCTTATGGCAGTGAGCATGAACTTACTTTCTCCGGCATAAAAGAAATATATTGCCTTGACAATATTAGTGACCCTCAATGGGTTGCAAAACTTTCTGCTAAGATACTTTCTTCTCCCTAACATTAAATTAAAATCTGCTTTTCTGTTACTTTATTATTCTGTGTCTTGCAACCTGGAATACAGAGCAACAATTTATCTTCCATATGGCATCCTTTCAGGTATTTGGAAAGTGATACCAGATCCCATCTCAGTCATTTTTCTCACGGCTTAAATTTAGCTCCTTCCAGCTTGCTTCATTGGATTTACCTTCTAGGCCACAAACCATCCTTGTTGCTTTCTTGCTTATTAACCAATCAATCATATTTAGAGGCCGCCGTCTCCCTCTTAGAGTGACTTTATGGTCTGGTCTTTTCTAAGCCTGTTCCAATTTCTTTGAATCCTAGTACTTAGAACTGTGTACTTGAGCTGGAGCCTGACCAATGTGGGTTAGAATAAGATTTGGAAATATTGCTTTCCCTGATGCATGTCCCTTTTCTCCAGTAAATTAGTTGGCAGTTTTTTCACAACTACACTTAGCAAGATATCTCTGCCTTATGTTTGTGCACTTGATTTGTTTCCTAAGGATTTTGCATGTGTCTCTGTGAAATGTCACTTATTTTCAGCCCATTTCTCTTAAGATCATTCTGAATTTTATTTAGGTCCACAAACAATATTAATTCTAATGTCTCACCCACAAATTGCTAAGTATTCTCTGCTTTTCATCCAAGACCTTAATAAAAACATTGAAGAGTAGTCAGGCCGTGGGCTGAGCCTGCTGAACAAAGCACCAGGGAGGCAATGGTGTGGCGGCAGCAGTTGCAAGGGGCATAACACAGTTTTTTCTTTTCCTGACGGAACAATTTAATCGGTGGAACGACTTGCCTACAGAAGTTGTGGGTGCTTCAACACTGGAGGTTTTTAAGAAGAGATTGGACAAACACTTGTCTAAAATGGTATAGGGTTTCCTGCTTGACCAGAGGGTTGGAATAGAAGACCTCCAAAGTCCCTTCCAACTGTTATTCTGTAACAGACAGGGACCCTGCTACGTGAGGTTTGAGGACAGTCAATGGCAGTGAGCCCAGTGAAGAAGCAAAGAAGATAATGGTCAGCTGGGGAAAGAGGGAGGCAGCAGCAGGTAGATGGTGGTGGCCAAATACAGTGATGTCTTCATCTTTGCCATTCTGTGCAGAAGAACAGATGGAGAGGAGATAGGCAGGTGGGGGAGTCGAAGCAGAAGCAGTTTGTGCAGAACAGGAAAAGTGAGAAATCCTCCCTTGCTCAATCCTTGTTTGACCACTGCAACACAACTCCTGTTAAGCAGCATGGTCATGTGATGTTTTAACAACTGCTTTGCTTAGGAAAACAATTATGGTCCGTTAAATGAGGATTACCTGCAATGGGACTTGCACCCTTTAATTCTTGTCTATGTCTCCTACAATAGAAGAGGAAACTGATCTGAAAATGGGGGTTTCAGAGCAGTTGTGATTATTTATTGCTGTGTCTTTTGGGAAATATGAGGTGGCATCAAAAGACCAAAGTAAAATAATTTTTATGCAGTGTGCTGTGTTGTTCAATTTGCTATGGGAATGGCTTGGCCATAGAACGTGCAAGTTATTTTTTTCACACAACATTGAAGCCAGGATGCAGCGCTCAACCCTAGTGAATTGCCCTCTTGCTCCAATCTGCTAATGGAAAAGCAGCCAGCAATTCTCCATTGCATTTGGGGAAGGTTGTTACATTTGGATGGCCAAAACTCTAGCCGTCATCCGACTCTTCGGTCCAATTATAATAGCCTGGGTTTTGGACTGCACTTCCTACCAACTCCAATTACCACTACCTCAGTTTGCTGCTCAATTTAAAAAGAAAAGGCGATTTAAAAAGAAAAGATGTTCATCCAATGCAGAGATACACCAAAGGGGCCTAAACCGGACCCCTATATTCATTTTGGGACGAGCAGGAAGCATAAAACGCTGCAATTGGTGTAAGAACAAGAATTGTCAGAACCTGCCTTTTGTGTTCTTCTTTCCCATGGGCGTCCCAAAGGTGCTTTTTCAGGAGGCAACTGGCCTTTCTTGCTTTTTCTCTTTGAAGACGTTTCACTTCTCATCCAAGAAGCTTCTTCAGCTCTGGCAGGATCATCTTTTCTTCAAAAAGAAAAACCAAGAAAGGCCAGTTGCCTCCCGAAAAAGCACCTTTGGACAACAACCATGTGACCTGGACGCCTGAGAATCTCTGCAGACTTTCCCGTGGTCCTTATAAAAACCCTTTAACGCCCAATTGCAGGTATTTTACGCTGTACATTGTTTCGGTTGTCTCCACAAACCACTAACGAGACGAGTTTCTCTTTTAAAAAAAACCTGCCTAATGTGAAGGCGGAGGTCGCCTTCCAGGTTATTTTAAAATTCAATTTGCCAGCCGCCTCCCTCGGCGTACGAAGGGAAGCAGAGAGAAGCCACCAACACCCCCACCAGTGTTTTTTGGTTCCGGGGGATTTCTTCCGGCGATAGAATTCGAGGTTAACCGGAAGTTAAGTTAGCAAGATGGAGGCGCACGGTGGTGGCGCTGAGGCGAGGGAGCCAAGAGAAGCGGCGGTTATGGCCGCCGCTGCCTTTTCCGACGGGGAAGAAAGCGACGAGGCCCCGGAAGAGGTGACTTTCGAGAGGGCGCGGGAAGCCGCTGTGGAGGAGCGCCGGCTGGCGGGGGAGCGGGCCCGCAGGTAACCCGAGGCGAGACCCGGGGCAGGGGCAGCGGGTGAGAGTGGCCCGACCGCTCCTGCACAGCGAGGCAGGGAAGCCGAAAGCCAACGGAGGCAGCCTTGAAAGGCACCGCAGCGGCAGTTTTCAGGAGCGGCCCTTCGTCCGACACTGTCAACGTTGTTTTTTCTGGCCGAGCTTTGGGAATTTCCCTTCCGTAACTCCACTCGCCGTTGTCTTTCTTTGGTCTCGTTATTCACGTCAGGAATTTGTAAAGCTGCCCCTCGTATCATTCATTGGTAACCAGGGGGTCGATGGGCATCTCGAAAGCATCTGGGGGCGGGATAGGAAGTAACGGATGGAAACGGTATCCAAGAGAGATCCAGCCTAGAACTAAGACGTGTCCTAACAGAACAACGGCCAGGAGGAATGGCTGGCCTTCAGAAGTTGTAGGGGCTCCATTGCTGGTCGTTTCCAAGAAGAGATTGGACAACCACTCGTATGAAATGGTACACTATAGGGTCTTCCGTTTGAGCAAGGGGTTGGACTGGAAGACCTCCGAGGTCCTTTCCAACTCGGTTACTGTTCTGGGCGTCGATTATACACATTGCAACGATACAGATTTTAACCGAAGTGAGGCATCCCAAAAAGAAAAACCTCCCTTAATTACATCACCTTGTATGTAGGCAGCATTGGTGAAGGCACTCGGCTTTGTGGAGCAAATGCATATTTTTTAAAAATATTTTATTTTGCTTTCTTAGAGAAAAGGCCATATTGAAAGAAAAAAGACGACATAGGGAAGAGCTATTTAAGGAACAAAAGGTAATTTTGCATCTCATGTTTTTAATTCTTTAGATGGTTTGATATGCCAATTGTACTGGCGCTTTGCTAAATGTAAAAAGGATCACTTGGTTTACCTGGGAATAAATGTCATTATAATTTTTATCGTGTTTCACCTTAAGTTTGATTATATATACCACTTCCTGATTTTCTGAGAATTTATAACAGCGTGTCAAGAGTATTGAACAAGGATTTGTCTCAATGAAAAGCTGCCAAAGTGTTGCTATTGTACCTCTAAGTGTTCCAGCTACCATTTTAAAGTGGCCCTAATGTGTCCTTCAAGTGAGCTGGGCTTGATTGAGGATGATGTGAGTTTTGTTTGGCATATCCAAAGAGAATCAGACGGACAAATTTAAGCAATGAAAATGACGTGGGAATATGTGCTGAATGTAGTAAATAATACAGAAATAAACTGTACTTGGGGATTTATTTCCTACTGTGAAAACCATTTCCCCTCTCAGAATATGTGGTAGTTTGCAAAACTCCTTAGTGCTCTTATCACCAACTAAATGTAGGTGATTCTGGGACAATAACAAGCAACTTATTATGCAGAGATTTTCTGCTAACAGCACAAGTGATCAGGGATTTTGGGAGTTGTAGGTACGAAACATCTGGAGAGTACTGTTTCCTGCCCATTTCAATATGTGCTTGATTTAGGTATTACATTATTGTTACGTTATATTTTCATACTTAGATTTGCTGCCTTAGATTAACTAGATCTACAATTTATAACTAATCAAAGTCCCAAAAAATTACTAAAGGACTAAGTTAATGACATGGAGAATAGTATTAATTAGAAAAATTTCATCTTCTCAGAAAAGAAAGCTGCTTCCTGACAATGTCTTGGAGGAGTTGGCATCCACACAGAACAAGTAAGCAAATATGTTCTGGGCTACATGTAACTACTCCGAGTTTTGAGCTATAGTTTATCTTTGTCTGTAATCCAGAGAAAAAGTTAATTCCATCATTTCTCTCAGCCTTGATTTTCCCTAAATGACAGTACTGGATGTTTATCAAATTGTATTACAGGTAGTCGTTGACTTACAATAATTCATTTAGTTCAAAGTTACAATGGCATTGAAAAAAAGTGAGTTATGACCATTTTTTATACTTACAACTGTGGCAGCAGCATCCCTATGGTCAAGTGATCAAAATTCAGATACAGGCAACTGGTTCATATTTATGACGGTTGCAGTGTCCTAAGGTCATGTGATTACCTTTTGCGACCTTCTGACAAGCAAAGTCAGTGGGAAAGGCAGAGTCACTTAACGTGTTACTAATTTAATAACTGCAGTGATTCACATAACTGACAAAAGTTGTAAAATGGGGCAGAACTCACCTAACAACTTTCTCACAGCAACAGAAATTTGGGGCTTGATCATGGTTGTAAGTAAAGGAGCACCTGTATGGGGCATTTGTGCAACCAAACGTAACTTGTGATGTAAGAAACAGGTTGAAATATTTTGCTGTTAATGAGTCAAGTACTTGACTATTTTTGTACCTACCTGAAAGAAAGCTAAATTATTTCTTCCAGTTCAAAAACTTCTGTCAATTTCTGAAAAGAAAGAATGCGAGGAATTTAGAGTCGGTCATATTAAATTCATATATTTTAACTTGCTTAGTATTGATAGTTTGGCTGCATGTGATTAGCTTTTTATTTATAGATTATGAAATCTCTTCCTAAATTCTTCTCAACCTTTTTTCCATTAGCACCTATTCGAGATCTGATGAACAAGGTATGTATAAAAGACTGCTTTTTTACGTTATCTCTACTGTGTGTTCTTTATTGTGAATAGTATAGAAGTGTGGTTTGAGATTCACATGTAATCTAATATGGCAGACAAAGTGTCAAATAAAGAAGGTGAACAGGGCTATTTGAAAAAAATTATATAAAGTAATATTTAATATTACTTTGTATTATTTATAATATAAATATTTATAATACTTAATATGAAATAGATGAATATATAAAATAATCTGTCTCTGATGGTCATTCAGATGTTTCTAAGTGGTCTAGAAGAATGATGTGAAAGTTTTAGTCAATAAGACCGTACCCTACCTAGAAAAATATTACTGTTCCTTAATTGATCAGTAAATACTTCTAGGTATTTTTTTTATGTTGCCATTTTTCAGATAAAAAACATTCCAAGTTGATTGTTAACAAGTTTGCCGTGGGAGTTACAGAACATCATGTAAACCTTAAATCTTGGTTAGCAGTTGTCTCCATCCATGAGCAAGTACAGGTGGAGGACACTGGATTTATCCTTGTAGAAGGACAAACTTCTTAACAAAACTAAAATAATATTACTCTTGTTACTTCTGGGAGACTAAGCAAAGTTGGGCATCAGTAGGACATGCTAAAATTAGCTAATCAAATATAACAACTATATCTGCCAGCAAATACCGAGTAGAATGGATTATATTTTCTAAACAATATATTAATAAAAATGATAAGGGTTTTTCATAAGCAGCTTATCAAATTTTCCCAATTGATTCCTATCAAAATTTAGGCTTAGGGAGGATTTGCATCAAAGCCTCTGGAGACTATGCATGCAGATCAATTCTTGCCTACCATGGTATTATTTTTTCCCCCAAAATTCCTGTTTCCCAGGCTGGATCCCGAACTGTAACTCTCTTTCTGGTAAAAGAGTCATCAGTTTATTTCACACATTTATAAGCAAGGGTTTCTAGAATCCCATTTAAAATTAGTTTTAAGGCCTTTAATATTCAGCACATGTATTGATTTATAGATCAGAATGTTGAAGACGAAGTTGAAAATCAAGACGATTCAGAAAAAGACAGTGAAGAAGAAATTTTGGCAACCAGGTATGGCTTAGTTTAGCCGTCCCAGTTCTGGGTACCCTCTGGATGTATAGACCAAGACTCTGAATTTCTTGGCCAGCAGGAAGATAATTCTGGAGATAGAAATCCATACTTAAAGAGGGCCCCAGATTTAGTAAGCCCTGATTTTGTTGTTGTTATTTGGTATGTTGAACTAAACCATTACAGTAATTTCAAGAAAAGATAACATCTTTGTGAAAACTGGTTTCTAATTTATTCTCAAATAAAAGCAGCATTCTCATTTAGGCAGTTGTAGATATACTTGTCTCCTGAAGGTTCAAATCGCTGAGATGTGCTGTACTTTCATAAGGTCCCAAATTAAATTTCTTTAAGAAGAGAGGCCACAGTTAGTTAAAATGGAAGTCACTCTTACAGTAACTTTTAGAAATACTTTGTTTTAGCTTCAAAAGGCTGTAGCTGTAGAATTGATGTGAAGTATGCTGAAGCAGCCTATATTATGGATGGGGCGACTTTGCAGTGATCTGGAGTAATTCATAAATATTGTTATAACAAGCACACGAGGTTTGCTGTTGCCCATTCATTTTGTTTTGAGCTGGTTTGTGCAATAGTTTAAACGTGAGGTATCAGTTGCAGATGAAGGACAAACTCTGTAAGCAGCACCACTTTATGTAAGCTAAATATTTGAAACGGTAAAGCTGTTGATAAGCTTGAGTTCAGTCATAGTTCATGCTGTAACTAGCAATTCTTCAAATTAAACTGCTTAATCTGAACCTAAATGAGCCACATCTACCTACCTCCTGATCTAACATTAATTTTATTGTAAACTGGCTCAAAGCCTTGGGAGTTGAACAGTCCTGCCCAAAGTCATGAGAGCGAGGGAGTGTTAAGCAGGTAAATACATGAATAATGGAAATACATTTTAGAATAAGAGTTACCTTGTTTGCATGTTACTGTTTTTAGTCAATTTGGCTAAAATATAGGGAATGTAATTTTGCTTCTGTAAAATGAAGTAGAGAACCAAGGCAGTAAATATGTTAACTGTTTATCATTAGATACCCCCCAAATTACATGGCTGTACGGTTAAAAGACCAGGAGCTAACCAGTCGACAGCAACAGGAAGCCAAAGACTTTATACAGAAGCATCTTTATGGAGCAAGCTGCAATCGAACTACTGGTAAAGCTTTGTATAATGAACTTAGAAAATACATTGGTTGTGTGACAATTATAATTCAGTTAAATCCCTCTTGTTATTCCAGCAAATCAATATTTTTCTGTTGAAAACAAGAAAAATGCAGTTAAAAAAGCTGCGATCCAGTTTGTGAATAAATCATGGGGTAAGATGATATTCCTTTGTCTTGTAGTAACAACTTAGAAGAGCTTTTGTGATGATTGTGCTTTATTGACTTCAGTGTTTTAAGCTTAGGTTTTGCCTGGTGTGCCCCTTTTTCTTTTAACTGAGGAACATGTACTAAAAGTGAAAATCTGGTCCAAAGCAATTGCTGCAGTCATTTTGAAGGACCTTCCATCAAAATGGTCGTTTCCTACATGCTCCAACATACCGTATGAAAAATATAAATATGGTCAAGTGTAACAAAAGCACAAGTAGCTAAAGATGTCTGTAACATGAGAGGCATTTATACCCTTGAGATATGGTTATGAAGCTTGAGTGTGAAATTGGGTGATAAAGCTGTCCATGTAATTTAAGGTAAGAGCTGTTTACTACCGAGTATATTCAAGAAGTCTTACTGTTCAAAACACCCGTGGTCTTGAACAGTCACATAATGACAGCAGATATAGTAAATTTTACTTCATTTTAAAAAAGCAAACAGGGTCAGACCTGGTAACAGTCGGATGCAAAACCATCAGGAGATTCCAGGATTGTAGGCTACCATGTAAAGTGAAAGGGGGCAGAAAAGCAGATGTCAAAGTGCTTCTGTATTTTTGTCAGAAAAACAAAATAGATGTTTATTGAGTTTGTGAAAGGTAGA
Organism: Oxyrhabdium leporinum; assembly: GCA_032468155.1. Lineage (NCBI taxonomy): Eukaryota > Metazoa > Chordata > Lepidosauria > Squamata > Cyclocoridae > Oxyrhabdium > Oxyrhabdium leporinum. The sequence goes on along the minus strand of JANHFL010009546.1, from coordinate 15,160 downwards.
AGACCGGAATGAAAAACTTTTTAGTTTTCAAATCCTGTAAAGGCTTCCCAGGAACAAAAGACATTTTTGTATTTATTCCTATAAGATTGGAGAGAGAATTTTGATATTAGTGGATGTCTGATTTGTCATGTAAGTATGAGTTTTGATACCAAGTGAAGAATAAAAGACGCAAGGTACTTTGTCTCTCTGGGCCACCAAATCCACATTACAGAAAGGTACAGAAAACCATCGCAAATTTCAGAGATGGAAGGAAGACTTTTTTTTCCCTGCTTGATTAACATAAAATGAGCTGACTCCATAATGGCAAATCCAACCAAATTGTTCACGAATACTAGATATGCCGTAGACTTATAGTTTTAGTTGTTTTTTATATAGATTCTGTTGAAAGTGAATGGAAGCTGTTTTCTTAAATGGGATTGCTCAAGCAATGGCAAACCCAAGCTTTTATGGGACCTACAGCAACAACTTTAGTATTCTTGACGTCTTTTTTCAACTAATTGTCTGTTTTCTTGTTCCCTAGGGAAAGTAAAAAAAGAAAGAGCTTCTCGGTTTACAAAACATTGGGCATCTTCAAAAATAATTCCCTGAAATATTTCGCTGTTGCTTATGTACATCATTGCAAAATATCTTGTATTTGAATTATATAATGTCCTTGCTATTGTTTTATATAACATTTTTATGATTTATGTTTTCTTTTAAATAACGTATAACCTTCTGGAAAGTAATTAAGGTCTTGCAATGGTTTGTTCCAACTAAAAGTAATTTTACCTGGGTCTTTTGAATCAGTCTCTTAAATATTTTGACACTCATTTTGCTAAAATGCTTTTTAACATTGACTCTCCCACATCTGTAAATTGACTTACTACTGCAACCACAACATGCTTTTTGGAAGTACGTTCCATTTGTAAAACGAAGATATATCTTGAACTAATTTGTATATAGATTTGCAAACATGGGAAATATTAAATAAAACATAAAACACTGAATCTAGTTTGCCTGAAAATAATTCCCATGGAATTAGTAAATATTCCAACAGCTTGTTCCCCTACCTGCGGTCTAGGTCCCTATGGGAACCACAAGCAAGATGTGAATCAGTAAGAATACCTAATTCATGAACTGCCTATTCCTAGCTCACTTACTAGGATAAGACATAGTCAAATGGTCATATGCAAGAAGCCAGCACAGAATACTTACAGCAGACAATGGTACAGTTATAATCCACTGCTGAATTTCTTTAGGAGTCAACACCAGATGCAAAGCAGGTCCAAAGAAGAAATCGGGTTGTCAGGAAGTTTATTTCATGTTTTGCTCCTTTCCAGTAAAAAAAGTTAAACTTGGAAGCTAATGTCCTTTATCTGAATGAATTTTATACTGATCAGAACTGTAAAAATTGAGCTATTCAAGAACAAGTATCCAGTATGTCTAAGCAGACCACTATTCCTAAGGTGTTAAGCAATTGGGCAAGCCTTTTTTTCTCTGCCTTTTGTCTTTTGATGGGGTAATCCCATAATTCTTGTAGTCCAGATCTACGGATCTCAGTCAGAATCCTGGTTACAATTATGTAATTTAGGGTGGCTCCCCTAAAATATTAGTAGTATTCCCTGACATCACTGGATTATATTAATTTGGCTTTTTACTCAAATTCTGTTGTTCTCCTTATTCCTCTAAGCAGGGTTGTCAAACTTGTGATGTGACATGTTGTCAGGTGACGCAGCACAACTTTTTCCCCCTTCGCTAAACCAGGGGTGGGTGTGGCCAGCATGAGATGCATCTGGCCCCTGAGCCTGCTCTAAGGGAATTGGGATAACAGCATTAAGAGAGAGACTTGATTATATGTCAAGTCATTGCTGACTCTTAGCAACCACATAAATTTTATCTGTCCCCAATCTGACGCTTCAGATCTCTTGGCAGTGGTGTATTCATGGCACTGTGTCTGGATCCATCCTTTTTCTTCCACCTTCCCCACATTAGAGCCTTCTCCAGAGACCTGTCTTATACCCAAAGTAGGATCACTGGAGCCTGGTCAATTGGCACCTCAAGTGAGAAGTCTGGATTGATTTGTTTGTTTGCTTGTTTTTTCGCTGTCCACAATAGTCTCCACAGTTTTCTCCAACAACCAAAGTTCAAAAGCATCAATTACTCTTCCTATCCTACTTTTCAAAGTCTAAAGATACATACTTGGGAAGCTAATATATTTTAATTCTAGTGGTTATTGCATTCAAAGGCAATCACATAATCCCTTCGAATTTGGTGACTCGGTAGATTGACTTTGCAGAAGCTGAAGCATTGTAGCTTTATAACTGTAGCTATAACTAAGGAGTAAGCCGAGTAACAAAATGGGCTGTTCAATACCGATACTGATGCCTGCCAAATCTTCACCTTGCAAATTCTGCCTATCACAGCCTTGGGAATGTTCCGCTCTGCTACCGATGTTGCACTTTTCATTAGATTTTTTTTTTTAAATTTGCGTGGAGACATACGAGACTTACACTGTCCTTTTCATTCTATGACTAGACCTGAGATAGTATGCTGTTAAATTACTGCTAGTAATATACCTTCTTTACAAAACACAGCATAATATAGGTAACACAATCTTGCTCAAGTGGGGCCTTAATCCATAATTTTCAGCAGGAGTTAATGTTGCCCATGAGCCATGCCAACAAACCTGTCAGGCCAGAAAAACAAATGGTTAAGAGCGTGGTACAGTGAGACTGAAAGGCTTTACCAAACAAAAGCATCAACAGTTGTTTATAAAGTTGGAGCATTTTTTCCAATATAAGTTCTTTACTTGATAATTCAGGAATGTTTCCTTGCCACTCCATTAAGAGCTACAGGTAGATTATTGCAGGATTTATTCTGGTGAAAGCATAAAGCTTTCCTGGCTTAATATCTGAAGGAACTATTAACGCTGCTGTTTTCATTCCCTTCAGACAAAAAAATGAAGCAAACACATGCATCTGGATTCTTTCCTATTATAGGATAAGATCAGGTTTTGTATAACATCTAATCTTGCTACCTTTTAATGTCAAATGTGAAACAAATGTTAGCTCTTATGTAGACCTGCTGCATAAAGTATAGGATAAGTATAGGGCCCGACCTATGAGAATCATATTTTGGGTATCCATTGCCTGCATTTGTTGACACTTGGTATAGGTAAATATTCTGCTTAACCACTTACAAGTCTATTTTTTATATCAGTTATATATACTTATAAAAAGCAAAAGTTAACCACAATAATTCAGGGCGGTTAATTTAGTTACATCAGCCTGAAATCATAACGTGATTTTGGTCCGGGATATGTCACTTGGCATAGCAATAATATTTAAAAGGTGAAAGATTTAAATGATCTGAAGAGAAACCAGAGTATTTAAATATTTAAATTTAAATATTTAAATTTTATCTACTTGAATCCAAAATACAACACAAGCAGAAAAATAAGGTAGCAATCCTACCATATGTAAGTATTTAATGGCTGATTAATTATGGTATCACTACATTTTATTGCAATAGAGTACTCATTTAAGCACTTTTTAAAATGCAGGGTGTACAAAGATTAAATTAAGACTGAAATTGACTAAATATTTGGTTTTTATATAAATAGGCCATAACCACACTGTGTTGACATGTAATACTGTTATAATACAACAGTTAAACAGGTGAGTCTACAACAAAAGTTGTTTGCAGTTAAACAGGAAACAGAGCTGAAACGACCATGTTAAAACAAAAATCACTAGGAAACAGGTTGAGATTGTAAGTAGCAACAAACATATTCACTCAGCTCCTGAGTATTTCAAGTTTTACAGTACACATTAAAAATATTTCTTCCCATCAATACTATACAGCCAAACTGTCAGGTACATACGCAGTTTGCAAATTACATTGATTGATCTATGTAATGAGGGTGAAAGTTGGCAAATTATCCTGCTTGAAGTTTACATCACCCACATACTAACACATCCACAACATTATCTATTTTGCCCTGCCCTCCAGGAGGAAGGCAGAACTTTTTGGTTTGTTTGTAACAATTCAAAGGTTTTTCAATCTGATGTTACCGATGATATTTAACTCTGGTTAAAGATGGAAAATATCTCCTAACAGTAGTTTAGAAAATCATTTGCATCATGCTGTAAACTAGGAAGCAATGTAAAGCAACAGACCTGTCCTTAGTACATAATTAAAAAAAATCCAAACTCCCAATTGGCAGAGTTGGTCTACTTTCATGTTGAATATATGCCACATTATACACCATGGACACCTTCAGATGCATAGCTAGTGTAGATAATCTTCCACTGTGGCAAATGCACAGGATCCAATTCCTGATCGGGCCATCAGACCTAGACACTGTGAAGCCTGTCCCATTGCGAGAGCAAGAGGAGGTTGCTTTGGTAGATTGTGTGTCTCTGAAAAAATGCAACAATGCACTATTTTAACTTCTTTTACTTCTCAAAAAATCATTTCCACTAATATTTCTATCCAACTCAAGTAACTTATTTTCAAAATTACTGGAATGGAATGTTAATTCCATACTAAGTAGTAGTTTAATTCACTGTGCAGACTGTGTCAAATCATAAAATGTTAATACCTTCAATATTTACTGAATATTAATAAAGTCTTGACAAAGTTCTCATGGTGAAAGAGAAGGCTCATTTGTATCCTCTCAACTAGTAATGCAAAGGTGCTCACCCTGGGTGACACAGTACCTGAATGTCAAGACTAATTATTTTAGGTGTAATAGAGCAATCCTTTGTTTTGTTTCTAAGTCAGTAGCTGAAAGGCCATTATATTTCATATTTCCCTGTGACCAGAGGAGTGAAAAAGAAGTAAGTGTGGGGTAGAGTAGGGGAAAGCATGGGGGTAGGGGGGAGTAGTGAAATGGCTCTCATACCCGGGCTACTAACAAGCCTCTGGATAGAATTGCTTGTTTATATATGATACATCATGAGTTTGATAATAAATGGCAGACCCAATAGAATACTAACATTTAGTGAATTATGGTACAAGAATTTCCTTCAATAATGAAGTAATCTGTTTCCTCTGTTTAATGTACCTTAACAAATTTGTACAAAGAACGAAACTTAACAGGCTTACCTAGTATTGCACTGTTGAGAACTGAACATACAGGCTCTCTCTGAATGGGATCCAGCTGATTTCCAACTGGACTATTCCATGGATCAGAATATGCAAGTAAACTGAATGCATCCTGTTGAAAAAAAAACCAAATCTTAGAAATTAGTGGCTGGATAGCCATTTATTCTGGATGCTTCAATTTAGGATTACTGCATAAAGCAGGAGAATAGACTTTGTGACTTAAATGAGCCTTTCTAAGTCTATAATTCTATGAATTGTGCCATTAGGACATTTACATTGTTCTTCCTACTGAAATAAACTAAGGCTAGTTTCAGTATTAGTTTTTACCTTACTCAGAGATCAAATTTAAATCTCTCACTGGATTCATCATAACATTTCCAAAAATATACATTTGAAGTATTTGTGCCCCCTCTCTTTAATATCCTCAACAGCTGTCACTTCTGCATGATAATAAAATAATATTTTCTAGTATTAAACCTCAATAAAGACTGAAAATGTGCTGGTTAAGAGTAAAGGAGAACTGCCTAAAAAGAAGGCAAACGTTTTAATTTCCTACAACCGATTCCAATAGGACAAAATCTACTGCATTCTCAATACAATTCAATCTTCCAATCACTTATGCAAAAGGATAAGTCAGCACAATTTCATGCTATCCATATTTTCAGTACCAAGAGAAGAGAATTTATGTCGCTCAGGGTTGAACTGGGAATCTTTGGCGCTCTCTGAGCTTAGTTGTTTGATTGCAGACATTTCATTACTCAAGAAGGTAGAATCATCAGTTTGAGTAAGTGTGGGGTTTGCTCCCTGTTTATAGCTTGCCTTGTCAGTTTTAGTGGGGGTATGGTTTTCTGCTTGGTAATTCCTTGATTAGAGTATTGTTTTCTGCTTGATTATTTCCTTTAATTAATCCGTCTTTATCTGGATGTTGGCTGCTGGATACGTACTGGTCTTTTTGTTTCCTTCCTAGTATTTTTATTGTGTCTTTTGAATAGCATGTAAATGTGGTTTATTTCCATGGGTCTACTGATGGCTGATTTGTCTGAATGCCAAGCTTCCAGATATCAATAACATTTCTGGATTTAGTTTAGTCTAAGATTCAAAAGAGACAATAAAAAAGCTAAGAAGGAAAGAAAAAGATCAGAACACATCTTCTCTAGCAGCCAAGCACCCGGATAAACAGGGATAAACACCAGTCAAGCAATCGGGCAAAATATGGTATGGAAAGGAACTACTGAGAAGAAAACCACATCCCCATCAAAACTGGCAGGAAAAGCTACTATATATAAGTAGGGTGCAAACCCCGTACTTTCTCGCATTGACTATATTACCTAGCGGCTAATGAAATGTCTGCAAGCAAACTACAATTTTCCTCTACACTGTATAAATGGAGTAGAATCTAAACCTACCATATTAGCAATTTCTATACAAAGGTGACATGACTTACTTTGAGCATTTTCTTGTTTTGTGAGTTTTTGCCACACTCCCTTCTTAGTTGTTCGCTCATAGCTTGTAATTCTCTGCCAAAGTGAATCATTCTTTCAATAGCTGCTTGGCTACCACCACATAGTTGGCGTCTTAACTGACTGGAATCCACCTCTTTAAGAATAACAAGAAGGTAGTAGTTAGATAATGATGAGAGCAATGCGGGTGTGGGACATGCTCAAACTTAAATCAGTATTTATATGTGTAAGTATATACAGTATTTATGTGATTGCTGTACATTATGATAACAATGATTACTTCTTTTTTTTTCTCTCTCTCTAGCCAGCCATCTCAGACAGTTAAAAGGTTATATGAGGACTGTATTCCTACAATGTAAATTGGGCTGGGTGACTAGTCTAAAAACATTCAGATAGTTTGAACGTCAGTTGGGGATTTGTCTGTGTCTCCCAAGTCCAACACCTTCACCACTATGCTACACTACCTTCACAGGAAACTTCGTATGACATACCATTTGAAAAAAATTTCAAGAGCGCAAATGCCCAGGAAAAAAAAAGTGTTTATGGCTTTTCTGAAATCACCAAGGAATGCAAACATTAAACAATACATTGAAAAAGAGTTTTATGAAGCTGAGACCAAAGCCAAAAACTGTGGCAATCTGAAGATCCTCTGCTTCTCTGGAATATCCATGCCTGAGATTTTTTTGTGGTTTGGGGAGAGGGGAAGAGGTTAAGGAATAAAATAGCTTCCTTGAACCTGAACAACAAAAGTTTATGATATTATTCTATCCCTTTATAAAATAAAGAGAATCAGGGCAATTTTGAAAATCTTCAGACAAAACCACTGTTATAAGCTGCTTATTAGGCTCATTTCAGTCCTTGTGTGAAAAATGCTTGTGACACTTTTGCAGGTTGCAAATGTTGCTCTATAATACAGCATCTGAGTAACTGTTTGTTCACAGCTTTTTACTATATCCCAACTCTGGCCTCTGAAAAATTCAACTGTCACAGAATTGTTTTCTGATATTTCTACAAATTAGGCTGTTCTATATCTCAAACAGTAAGACAAAGCATACAAAGAATTTAGGCAGTCACCAAAACTACTAAAACTCTACCTCACATCCTGTTTTGTGAACTGTGATAATTCATTTTCTAAAACATTTGTAAAGGGGGTACTGTAGCATTGTTCAGTCTATGTCTTTTTATTTCACATCAGCCATTTGCCAAGAAAATTATGCTATTCAACCGGGAAGAATCAAATGATGGCATGAAGAAGCATACCAAGTAGCATCAAACTACTAAGCAAATCCGAGTCTCCATTTTAAGCACTTGCCTAATCAAATGCTACACAAATGGAGCTTATCCCCATTTTAATATTCTGATCCCATCAGTACTCTGCAGTTTAGCTGAGCCATGGACCTGACACAGGTAAGGTATCCAACAAAAATAATGCTAATTCAAATATTTAAGATTCTTCCTATTTATGTATTCAGGGAAAGGTGACCTGTATCCTCCAGGTATTTTGGACATATTCTCATCAGTATGAACATGGACAAAACACATATCTGGGGGATACCAAGGTATATGTTTGAGGTATACTTTGCATAAAATATTTTCATGATAGTGTTAAATATATAAACGGGCAGGTATGTTAAGTATTCTTATCGTTTGGAAATCATTTTAAATTAACAGTAATAAAAAACAATCTTTGCAAAGGTAGATAGGTAAAAAAATGATTGCAGACCCATTTCTGTGTCACATTCTTCCATTTCATGATCGTGTTTAGAACTACCATTTAAGAAACCATTAGATGATGTCTCTGCAACTCCATTTGAGTAATGATCTGTTTCCATGTCTACATCATTGCTGTGAAGAAAGTAATGGACAATTTTTAGAATTAAACCTCATTTATAAATATTCCATTGTAATCTACAACCTCGATGTGGCAGGATACCACCATTGTTTTACTATATATCCACAATACAATTAAATTCTGTTTTGAGCAGACGATGTGTAGCCTGTGGATGGGGAATCCGCTGCCTCCAGGTTTTGCTGAGCTGTAGCTCCCAGCATCCTGCAGTTCTTGACTCTTTCAACAGAGCCTATGCTAGGGTAAGACAGCTCTTTTCTTACCCTGTGCCAAGATAAGAGAGTCGATATGGAAAATCTTGCAGCTCAACATGGTGTTAAATGCATTCTAGAAAAATCCTAAGAAATGATAAAATATACAAAATAGCCCTAGCTTTAAATTTTAGGGAGATCAAATGAAGCCATGGGCTTTCTTGCTGCTTTCCTTTGCAATCTGGAAGTTTGCAGGCAGTCTATCCATGCATGAAGGGGGATACTAAATTCTTGTCATGATACTTAACCTATTAACATCGTCATATTTTGTCCCTGACATGCACATATTTGATACCAAGCTGCTATCAACCCAATTCTCAGTGGCAGCCCACTTCCATCTCTCCAGACTGATACAGGACTACTGTTGTGTGGGTGAGGAGAAGGAAAGAGTGGAATAGAGTACAATAAAAGAGAGCAGGAAAATGAACACGACAGCTGAGTGAAAAAGAATAGAACCAGACAGAATTACATTTATGTACCTGGAATAGTTGTTGATCTGTTGTGATCTTGTTACATTTATATTGTTGAGTTCTGGAACATTTAAACTGGTAGACTGATGTTTACTGTGACAATATGACTGATGAACTTTGTTTGATATCACTCCATTACTGCAACTATTTTCAAAACCTAAAAAAAAGGCGAAGGTATCAAATGATGATTTGAATTAATATAATGTGTTCTTACATGATTACAGTATATGTAACTCATGTAGCTTGTATGCATTAATTAATATAAGCTACCTGGGCATACCTATGCTATAATCACATAAGGATACATCTTATGCATCAAGTAATATAGAGGGTAAGCTAATTTAAAATAAATCCTGATTCTTGCCTTAAAATACCTAAAAACAAGTCCTGCTCAAAGGATAGTTCTTTCCCAGAACGTAGTACCATAAACAGAAGGAACGTCCCTTATTCTAGGTACACATATCATGATGCAAATTTCTGAGTGAGACTTTATTCTCACAATGAAGGCAATGGTAACACCTATAGCAGTTTGTTGAGTATTTCTTCTTTCTCTTTTTCCTCCTGCCCCATTTCTATTTTTTAAAAAAATTTCAGAATATCAATGTTTATTAAATCAAGTATTTTTGAAAACAAACAACATCAGACAAAGCAAGAATTCCTCTAGTTTAAACTAGATCATATTATGGAAACTGTTCATAGAAGTGCAACCTGCAGCAGGGACAGAGTATTATAAAACAGCTGGTAACCCATGAGGTAGATACTGGGGGAAAGGGGCTCAGTTTCTCCTATTCGATGTTCCAGGCCAGGATGCACAACACAAAGTATTCCACGTGCTAAGTGACAAATGAGTCTAAACTCTGAAGAAGGTAAGGAAGCGGCATGTCTTCTTCTTCAAACTCACCAGAACAGTGCGTGCTACTTCCTTTACCCGTTGATAGACTATGGATGTTCATTCCATGGCTGGGACTCATACTAGGACTACTAAATGATCGTGGACTAACAGGATAGCTATCTTGAGATTTTGGACTGTGACCTCCTAGACACCGTACTTCGCTGTCTGTACCATTGACCATTTCTATAAACTGACGTACCCTGGAAAACACAGAGAGAAGTTATTTATGAAGATTAAACAATAATCTTTAAAATTATTATTTAGTATTAGTATTAAAGTATTATTAGCACTAAAGTATTATTAGCACTAAAGATTTGTACAACGGGGGCTTCCTGTTATTTTATACAAATGATAGCCAATTATGCATCTATTTAATTAGGTAAGTGTCTAAATTGGTATATTAAAAGAATGAAATAAAGGAAGAAGTCTTCTGCATCTCTCATAGAAGTTTGTGCATTAGAGAATTAAGCAATGACAACAGAAATATGTTCCATTCAATCAAATCAGTTTTGCTTCTTGGGGGAGTAACTATTACAAGGAGGTTCTAGGCTTCTGGGGATTTAAAAAAAAACATTTTAACAACAAAAAAGTCTTGAAACAGTGGGACACAACTCTGTAGGCAAAACAATGAATTGCAGCACTGAATGTTATCTATGGGCAATAGACATGTAAAAATTAAGACTCAAATAAATGAATGGTTATTGGCATTCTTCACAAATACTGGGTGTAAGGAGATTCTATCTTCATCTAATGATCTATTGTAGAATCAATGTAATCAGAAATGTTTTGTTTAAATTTTAATCTAGTTTTTAATTGTTTTAATCTTGTATTTAATTTTCCTAATTTTTAATTTTGAGATTAAAAAATAGGGCAAAGTTTGGAGCCATTATTTGGTTATTCATTCGGTGAATATAACTACATAAATTCCCAGATGAACAGTAAAGTAATTTGCTGCTATAAGAGCTTGAAAAACCATCAAATGGACCACATACACTCCCCCAGACTATTTATTTACAAATATCTACATTACACAAAGACTCACTTCAAAGCAAATAAAAGATTAGGATTTCTTTCTAATAGACTTGGATACAACTGCTGTGTTGTTTCAATGGCCTCTCCCATTCTTCCTGCTAGAACCAGTTTCTGAATTCCTATTAGCAGAAACAAAAGTACAAGTTTAAAAATGTATATTTGAGGACCAGTTTAAGCAATAATTAATACTTCTGGATCTCTCCTCCCCAGTCTTGGTAAGAGTCTGTATTTCTTTCTTTATTATGACGCTATTGATATATTCCTTGGGTCCCACAAATCTCTTTCTAATCATGTTTTATTAAAGTTGATGAATTACATTTAACTTTGATCAAATGACTAGGATCTAAAGTTAATAATTAAACTAAAAGGATTCAGACAATTGTTTATTTTTAATCTGCTTTAGTTCTAATACAGTGTTGTTACAAATATATAAAATATTCCAGATAGCTTTGATCACAATTATAAGCTATATATCTATTAGTGTCTTGACAATGTATATAGACTGTTTTAAACTGCAAATTGATATTAACTAATAATAAAGCATGTAAACATTACTTCATTGGAAGTGTACTAAAGAAATGTCTACATATTGTTGGGTTTTTTTGGTCAGTTTGTTTATTCAGCTGTTTTTATAAACCCATAATATAAATGTGAAAAAAATGAAATTAAGTAAATAACCATTATTTATTAGGTAACAATCCAATCATTTTTGTGCAATTTCTGGCAAAACAAAATCATACTTCTATTGATTATTCAGATATTTAAAACAGTGATCAATGAACATAATATCTGAAATCCAAAGGCCACTTAAGAAGAAGCATTTCTATATCTGAATATTTAAATTCTTTTAGACTTAACATCACAGCACTATTCAAGCTTACTTTGTCTATTTTTAATGGAAGCTAATTCTTCTAGTACAGTCTGGTCAGTAGATCTAGCAAATGCCTCTGCTGTTGCACAGTATCCATGATGTACCAAATAAGATGAAACCATCCTGTAAAAGAAAGTTAATACAAAATATAGCATGGAGGCAGCTTTACCATTTAATCCCGCTGATTAGGCAATTTATTTACAAGTATTTCTTTTCTTTGAAAATTCACTTCAATACAAACTTTTTTTCAGTAGGTTACGTTTACTCTGAATAAAATGCTACATTTATTCTAATATACACTGTTAAAAATAAAATATATCATAAAATATAATGATATAAATAAGGATATAATGATATGTATTTACAAGTTATATATATTTAACTTTTCTCAATTTAAAATTGGATACATATGTATATTTATATACATATGTACATTCAGTTCATTACCAGTTGGAACCTAACATTTTAAACAGAACATTCAAGATTGCCAAAGATAACAAAGACTGTAAAATGGAATTACACACAATGGAGAAATAGTTTAGCACAGTGAGAGATGTGGTAGAAGCAGTAACATAGTGATGTGTAACACACGTAATGTGCATGCAAAGAATATTCTTTGTCCTAGACAAAGTAGTTTTGGATAGTAAAGAAGAAAGATTATCTGTATTCTCTATCCATCAAATTTATCCAAGTGTGTCCACATGACTCGTGATTCAAAAACATACTATTAGTTACAAATGGCTTTGAATGAAAAGCAGCAACAGTAGTAAATGGCATGTGTTAATTTAGCTTTCACTAAAAAAATATACATAATTTTTCATCAATCAAGCAGAATCAAACCTGCAGTACACTGTTCATAAAATAATTAAGAGAAAATAATTCTACTCATCTTCCCATCAAATTACTAGAACAGTATCTTCTTAATACACTTCAGTGCTAACAATTCACAATAACATGAAATACCCTATCATGATTGTGAAGAATCCATAATGACAGGGCCCTCTGCTTAATTTGCATGGTATGGTATGAATTAAGGCATGTACAGTTGGAATTAGTGATTAATCCTAAATCAAGAATATGCTAATTGCCCTCTCCTGGTACGTGCTGCATACTCTACTGAAAATATCAATATGAAGCATGCAAAGCTTAAAAGAGCAGCACTTAAATTAAAATGATTTTGCCAACTACATTTGCATTTTATAGATCACTTTTAAACTTGAAATTAGCGCGCATATAATAATTCTAACATTTCCAAGCACAAAAATGATTCAAGGTGTTCTCATAAAAGACCTTTTAAATTAGATGCACTAGAACAAGTTTGGACCAGAAATCAATGCAGCTACCACCAAGTTACAGTAATCAGATAATGAGAGTTGTGCAATGCTTCAGATATGAAGATGGGAAAAGTGCTTGGCAAGGAGTATGTGTGTATGCACGTGTGCATGCACACGTGTGTGTTTGTGAAACGTACCATCTGTCTAATACTCTTTAAAACAACAATGTCTTTTTCCAGGTTTACGTGGCTGTCCTCACAGCAGCCCTTAAAAATATTTAAGAAACTCCATAGTACCCCTTTCCCTTCAAATCCAAAGTGCTGCACAGCCCTACCACATACAAAAAATCAGTAACATTTTTTCAAAGGAGTTAAATGCATGGTTTTACATGGAGATAACTACATCAGATAAAATTACCCTCTCAGGAATAAAAATCATATCTTCATGTCTTATTTCACTGCACAAATGTACAAGAAATATAGAACAAGATTTGTAGGACCAAAACGGGCCAGTTTTAAAATCTCCCAAATTTGAATAGGAATTTAAACAGACACTCATTATAATCTTCAAATCATACTTTTGGATCATTGTCTGCCATTCTCCTTCCCGATCTCCTATAGGGAATCTGTCAATCTGAGCCTGAGTTTTGGTTCTCCATTCACGCATATAATCTTCAATGTCAAATACAAATGGATGTTGTCCAAAATTAGCATCCACTACTTCTCCAGGTGTTTGAAGTCCAACTGTGGGGTATAGATTTGGCTGCAAGAGATAATTACAATATGAAATTTAATCGTACAAAATGCAAATAATCTGAAGTTAGCATTAAAACCACATAATTAAGTTAATATCTTCTGCATGCTCCACCAACAGAAAAATTAAGTAGTTAATGTTTGAGTTTCAAGGCTATTTAAGAAATCCTCAGGAGGAAAAATTTAACTTAGTGAAACTTGCAGAGTTCTTGCCAATCAGGATAGGCAATAGAGACTTGATAATCTTATGAACTGAATGAAGCACCATCTAGGTTTCAAGAAGTCTGAAGCAGGCCTGTATCTCCAAGAATAAAAAATTATAAAAACAAAAAATATTTTTTGTAATGAACATGTTGATAAAACAAACATTCTAAAATCACATATTGCTTTTTTGGGGCGGACAATATTTGTAGTGGACAATATTTTTCAAATCTACCAGAATAAAAAACCTAAAATCATTACATTCTCATGACGTACATGTTATAGCACCACTTCTCAACCTGTATGTCCTCTAAAAATGTGGACTTTGCATAATGAACAGTAGTATTAGTGCTAAGAATTCTGGAAGCAGAAGTCCATTCATCTTGTGGGAACTCAGATTGGTGAAGCCAGACTTCCGGCTGTGTTTCCGGTGGTGTCAGAGACAAGGACCGCGAGCTCTGCGGCTCCGCTCTGAGCTCACCCTGTTGGAGGGCGCCAAAAGGAGCCCTTTAGGGGGGGTGAAGTAAAGGGGGGGTGCCTTTCACATCGAGGAGAGCCGCATTTCTCCTCCCTGACTTGGAAAATCCCCCTCATTCGAAGACGAGGAACAGTGGCAGTCAACATAGCTGCCATGAAGCTGGGGGCAGCCAAAGCACCTAAGAAAGTGCAGGAGTGAAGAGAATGAACAATGATTGTTTCTGGGTGAGATGATTCTTCTTCTACTTAAACATTAACCTCAAGGAAAATAAAAAATCTGTGATAAGAAAGTCTAAAAAAGATAATCGTTTAAGCTGCAAAAATAAGCACTTCTGAGATCTATGTTGAAAAGTAAGTCGAGAGTGCCATCTACTGATGAAAGGAAAAGTGACTCCTGGAAATTTACAGAGGAGGAAAGGAATATCTGATATCCGGTGGAGTGCTTTAACTGTTTATTGTCTTATATTTACCAGAGGTGGAAATAAGAGAGACATTTTATAAAAGAAACTCTGGGAAATCAGAATAAAAGACCAAAATCATAGA
>JANHFL010009544.1:252141-265454 GCA_032468155.1 Oxyrhabdium leporinum | reverse complement strand
TACAGACTAATTCACATTATAATTGCAAAGGAAAATATGAAACTGTTTTTCATTCCTGAATGTAATTAAGTTGATGGAATTTTAGTTATTTTGCAATCAATATCATTAGATAATAAAATAGTCTGAAACATTTCACTATTCAAGTAATTAGGGCAAAAGAAGTGACGTTGAGTTGGCCATGCCCACCCAGTCACATGCCCAACCAGCCACGCCCACCCAGTCCATGACCAACCAGCCATGCCCATCCAGCCACACCCACCCAGCCACTCATTAGGGCAGAGAACCCTTTGCTAAAAATTTTGAAGCCCACCCCTGGGTATAACTTGGCCACTTGAGGTACATATGCATTAGAAATATGTGCATAGAGGTTCCTGAATAGTAGAACTTTAAAACCATGGGCATCAGATTCAGTGAGCGGTTGCATGCAAACAGCAGATGCAATCCTAGGCTTTGTCTTGCTCAAGCACACATGTAGACTAGAAGAATTAGACAATAGTATACCAGTCTTGTAAGAGAACAGGAAAGAAAGAAAAGTTAAATCAAGCTCTCGAGGTTATTTATAGTGACAAACACAAGGATCAGTACTGATATTGGAAATGCAGACAACGTGAGCTCTGATGCCTTCCCTTCCTTTGGTTGCATGGCATTCCTATTTGTGTAAGAAAATATATTCTTTGCAGGAGTATCCATAAATTATTTAGCCTAGGCAAGTTGTCAAATCACTTTTGCAGTGAACATATTTAACACAATATTTTCTGAACCTGGGGCTATAGAGCAGCACATAGGAAAGATGGCATGGCAACAACTAGACACAGATGTCTTGTGAATAACAGAGACAGTGGGTATATCTCTTTGTTTTGTTGCTTTCATTTTCACAGGAAAAAAAAAGCTTGTCAGGTCATTCTTTGTATCAGGGTTAAGAGTGCTTTTGAGACCTCTTGTTTCGATTAAGGAGGAAAAAGTTGTATTTTTATTTCTTATTGCTTTTAAGTAGGGGTGGGCCCAGAGGTCCTATATTTAAATTGTAAATACACTCTAATTTTAAATGCCATCTGCAACAAGCCAGACCTTTGCTAAGAGCAATCATCCATGTTATAGAAGATAAGGAGGAACAACGGATAGGCAGGAGGGTTTTGGAAAGAGAAAAGGAAGTGTTAGAAGGAAAAAGAGAGGCATTGAATTATTGGCACATCATTCACAACAGAAGAGTTGGGAAAAAAGGGAAATAGAGGCAATAAATTAATGAACAATGCTAAAAAGGGGGATAAAATACATATAACGTATAAAATACTTATAATGTATCCAAGAATCTGGTAGAGAAGATGAATGTGAATATTTTTCTTCTCCAAATATTAGATTTGTATCACCCAGTGAATTATCATAGAGCATACCAAGCAAAATGAAGCAATGCATAATCAGGGTACGAAACTCATTTCCACAAAGTTTTACACTGGTTATCAGTTTGGATGAGCAATGGAACTGTTCAAGAGAGTAAACTCTATGACTAACAAATACGATGGTATATAATGGTAGAAAGCCTGTCTAGAACATGCAGCTCCTAACAATCCCATTTCTGCCCCTAGAGCTTCCTACCGCCCCATGGGTGGCACTTACATTTTGGACATTGTTAAGCTTAAGGCACTAGGCTTTGCCCCTTAATGATCTCCCAATCCCAAAAAGCAGATCTGAAAATGCCAGCCCCACTGGCATCACTGGCCCATTCTCTGCAGTGTCCAGTAAGGGTAGAAGGACAAGTGGATGCCAGTAGAAAAAGGACATCAATCTCTAGTGAATAATATCACAATAGAATGCTTCTGAGCTTTCCAAGGGTGCATGTCTTTTTAACGGTGAACCACCAAGAAACTTTGGTAGTTGATATTAGGTATCATCATCACCATCACAAGATATAAATATGATAATTAATACTTCTACTGATTATTTTGGTGAGTTAGGCAGTGGTTCAGTGGATGGACAACTCATACCTTGCTTAAACAACAACTAAAGGCAAAGTGATGTAAAACAGTAGTATATAACTATGTACTAGAGGAATAAGCCAACATGGGTTTTGCTTTAACAAACATATAAACAAATCAGAGGCCCTAAATCTTTCAGTATATTTAAAGTTACAAAGAATACAGACTCAGGATTTTCTAACATTAATATTAACATTAACATTAATATTATTTAAACTTGTGTGTTAGATGAATAGTTAGTTAATAATTATAATATAAGTGCTACATGGAACAAAACTCAACCCACTGTTTGTTTGTAAGAAATCAGCAGGTGAGAGGCACTATGAGTTTCTCCACAAGAAAGTGGCTGTTCCTCCAGTGTGAAGCATGCTCTATATCCTAGCCTACTGTGGTGTATATATTGAAATAAATACATCTCCTGTCTAAGTTTGATAGCTGTACTTCAGCCAAAGCTCACAGAGCAAGACTAAAACAATCAAATAACTGACAATACAAATAGCTTAAAACACAGAAGCAATAAGCTTCTGCCATAATATATAAAATTTGGAGAGGGTATATAAAATACTTTCAGTTGTGACTAGAAGGAAAATACTGACAGAAATATGCAAAAATCCTACATTAAAAAATCTGAAAGTAGCTCAGAAGAAAAATATTATACTTTACCTCTACTTATTTTCTTCCACTGATCCCCATCTGTATAACTTTGAAGGGAGCGCAGTGCAAAAGTGAAATTTTCTCAATTCTCACAGCCCTGCTGTAAAAGAAGGAGAAATACCAAGAGCCCTGCTTGAGCCTGATCACCTAGTCTCATTCTTAAAACATTAAATACTCATTAATACAAATACTGTGCCCATATGTAATTTATTTGTTCATTAATTCCGTCTATATGCTGCCTCATTAGCTATAAACTCATGGTGGTTTACAATGACAATCAACAGTAAGTATCCATAATATATAAATCAACAATATTAAATGTCTGTATATGTGTGTATGTGTGTGCGTGTGTACACTATTATTTTTGTTATGTTTTTGTGTACATTAATAAAATGATCACCTCTCTTTTAAGTCAAGTTCAACTCACAATAACTTCAAATACGTGGATCTGTGAGAGCATTATAGGATATCTAGTCTATAATACCAAAATAGCCTGTAAATTTCCCATCTAAATATCACCAGATCATTACTTTGAGCCCAGACATGTTCAACCAGATACTGCCCAAAGATCAAGATATCCTTAAGTTGGGCTTGACTCCTAAAGACATCATAAAACATCCCCATTGTTTTTGGATAACATTATGAATGTGGTTTCCCATTATCTGGGATTTTCTTGATGACAATGTCCTTGGCCCACTTGATGTCCTGGTGGTCTCCCAGGTCTACTCAGGTATTTTTATATACCATAAACTATTGCACAGATAGTCCTCGACTTACAAGAGTTCATTTAGTGACCATTCAAAGTTACAACAGCACTGGAAATGTGACTTTTGACCATTGTTGACACTTATGACCTTATGATCATATAATCAAAATTCAGAGGTTGGGCAACTGGTTCATACTTATGACGGTTGCAGTGTCCTGGGGTTGTGTGATCACTTTTTGCAACCTTTTGACAAGCAAAGTCAATGGGGACTTTAACAACCGTGTTACTAACTTATCATCTGCAGTGAATCACTTAACAACTGTGGCAAGCAAGGTCGTAAAAGGGGGCAAAAACTTAATAAATGTCTCACTTAACAACAGAAATTTTGGGCTCAATTGTGGTCATAAATTGAGGATTACCTGTATCTTACCATGTTAACTACTTTCAAAAAATGGTGGTCAATAAATTTACATAAATTGTTGTAATGATAATATTTGAATGAAACTATAGAGTGTTGTAGGTAAAAACTACTAAAACTTTGAAATTAGACTATTTCTGGCTACTGAAGGTTACTTTACTGGAATTAAACCTAAGAATTAATGCTAATGGACCATATGCTAGCACTGCATATTAGAGGCACCTTTTGAAGAATTACTCTAGGTGGTCAGGCTTATGATTTCAGCCACTTGCTTGCCCAAGGCATAGCCAGCTGTCATGTTTTTCAGCTTCCTACCGGTAAGTTCTTTACACTGGTTGCAGCAGTTAATAATTTAATATGACATTCCCTCTGACTTTCTTGCCTGCTTTCAACTCTAGCTACTGAAAGAGACAAAATTTACATTTCCAATTCATAGGCAATCCAGTCCATTAGGTATAACAAGTGAAGGAACCTCAGATGTAACCTACTGCAAGCATGAGTTCGCTGGATATTCGTTTTAACTGATTGCCTCATTCGCTGTATCTAGAAGCCTCTGGCGTGGCCATGGCAACAGATTTTGCTTAAATGCAGCTGAACAGTGGAATTAATTTGAGATTAGAGGAGGAGAAAACTGGGAAACTAGAGCAGTGGCTTTCCCCGTTTGAAAGGGTAGATTCTTTGCCATTTTATTTTCAAATGAGCATTTGTAATAGAAATATGTGATGAAATGCATATGTACTACTGAATGATTCATTGCAACTGAAGTGTACAGACAAACAAGAGGAAGAGCTGCAGATTGGACAACCAACTTGCAAAAAGTTTCTCAGCAAACAGAAGGGAAAAGGGCACGGCAAGTGTTTAGTTTGGAGGGTGCAAATTTTCTGCACTCCTTCTATTTCCATTTATTATAATTCCTGAAACTGTCCACCCAATCAGGTTAAAATACCTTTACCCTGATTACTTTTAAGGTTTGTGTTGCAAAAGCTGATGTTAACAATAATATGAAAAATGATTAGATCTAAAATTTCCCTTTAAATATTTTAAGAATGTTATATCCAGTGATTCCCTATGATTTCATTTACTGACAAAGTCTAGAATTTTAGCTCTTCTCATCAGGAGATGGATAGATATCCGATCCTTATCTCAAGAATGGAGTCTGAGGAACAGAAATGACTAGCAGTTTGTGACTCGATGGTTCATGCTGTGATTTATGGTGCAAAAACCTCTAAGCATTGGGAGATATATTTTTTTACTGTCTGTTCCAACATTCTTTTTATTAGTCTGCTTGTTTGGAGAAATTTCCTTTTTTTCCCCCTTGACGTTGAATATGATTGCATTGTATCTTAGAAATTTTTCTCATATGCACCTATTTATACAGTATGTTGAATTTCATAGCGCTTTGGGCCCTGTTTTCGGTTGGCTCAGCAACATCACATTTGTTATCAGTTCATGAACTCTACTTAAAATTAATTCCAGAGTCATTTCCCCTTACTACCTTTAGGTATAGTTATTTATTTCTCCTCAGTACCTTTAGGTATAGTTATTTACAGCGTCCAAAAATTCACCTTTGTTGTCCCAATTACATCATATATTTATCCAAATAATATTCCCATGCTAATTACATGTGACTATAGTTTCATCTTACTAAAATTGCTTAGAAAACACCTTCTTGAAGGAAACTGAATATAAAGCCAGCGAGACCCCTAAGTGGTTATTCATATAATCCCAACTGAAATGTGGACTCTCAATTCTAACTTTGGTGACCATAGAATGGCATTGTAACATAGATGAGACTTACTCACCCCGTAGCGGAGATCCTCACTCAAAGGGAAGTAATATAACATGAAAGTTGGGGAGGTTGAATATCTTGTCCCTCTACATTTTAATAAACCCTCAAAGATACAGCTCACTCTGTTTAAAAAAGATAGGAGCAACAATAAAGCATGTCTATTCCTAATTCAGTACATCACATACACCCACACCCACACAAACATATATCTTATTTTCTTTGGGCCATAAATGAAGATTGGAATCCCCCTAAGCTAAGTTTGATAAGCCCAAAAGTTAAGCCAGGTTGCTGTTGCAGAGAAAGACATCAGATACATGGTTGGATGAGCTAAGATAACAGGCAGTAGGTGAGAAACAGGTTTCACAGTTTAGTGCACAGAGAAAACTTAGAAACAGTAGTCTGAAAAATAATGTGTGAAGCTGAAGATCAAGAATCCAAAAGCACACGAGCTTATGCAATAAAGTTGCTTTAGCACTAGTTTGCAGCAGCAGTGGTGCTATATCTAGTAATACATAGTCTGGAATATTCTACAACATTAGAAGACTTGCAATTTTTGCTACAAATGAAATATTTTGCCAACGCTGATTGGTTAGTGGAAAGGTTTGTAGTTTCAGGAATAGTATTCAAATATCTTTGAAACCAGGTTCATTGTCTCACAATATATTAAGCCAGGATCCATTTTTAAAAATCTGCAAAACAATTCACTATTAGCTGAGTTTATACTACATAAAAATGGTAAATCATAGTCTACAGATAACAGTGGTTGGATTTACTAAGCTCAGACCAACCAACCAGCCAACCAACCAACCAGACTGTACTTTGCCTTAATGTGCGGCATGAACCCACACTCTCACACGTAAAAAAAGGAAGGTCCTTGACTGCACAGTCAATACTGTTGTCTTCATTTAATTGATGACCCTTCCTCCCATGCCCCCACCAGAGGAAATAGTTCTATTTTATGCTCTGTTTTACTAAATTGTTCAACATACTACAATGGTGTTTGAATGGATTTTAGGCAAGGGAGGAGATAGAAAAATTGAACAACTGATTGTTATGGAACTGGGGCTGAGGTAAACTGTGCATTTGAAAGGCCTGAAATGTCTTTTAACATATTCTATGAGAGACAGATTATATAGGACCACTGTCTGAGGAGCTGATATCCTCACTTCTTAATAGAACGCTTTCATTAAGCATGCACTGCCTTATTTATCATGGATTTTCTTTCAAGGACGCCTCCTAGCCAGAGATAGCCATCAGCTCCCTCTACTTTTATTCTGTTCCTGTAACATTGCTAGGATAGTGAGGGAACAGGAAAGGGGGACAGGAGGGATGGAAAAAATCAGTATTCATGTAAATTGAGAGCTGATATCAGAAAACAATGTATTGAGGCTTCTGGAAGCAGCTTCGCTGGTGTATCTCATTTATAAATTCCAGTGCTAGAGTCACAGGTGCCTTTACCCTTTCTACCAATTCTGCAATGTTAAAATCGGTAGTATAAGAGGGAGCCCCTGCTGTGCTTCTGTTCAGCACATTTCATTGTATTTTTCATCTTTCTCTTAAGCCTTTCTTGAAGACAAGGTTCCTCTTTTGTTTCAAATGATTGAAATCATTTGGAATTTTAAGAATTGGTTGCTGCAGTTGCAAAAAGTGGGTGCCATGGTGGGGTATCATAACCAAAGGTAGCATATAGAAATAAAAAGGAGGTGTATGAATAAAAATGCAGAGTGGGGAGAGAATTCTATACACCGTAGTGTGTTCCTTGGAGGGAAAATGCAATAAATCATTTTAAATAAGAATGCCAAGGCTTTCGTTTTTATTTATTTTATTTGTTTTACTTTCCAATCTAACTGATAATTTCTAAAGATTCTTATTCAAAAAATCAGGAAAGAAAGAAATGTTGGAGGTTTTGTCAGTCTGCAAGATGCATTGCAGAAAAAAATGCATTGGCCAGGAAGAATTAATTTAATTGTTTCCCTTCTCACAAACAGAATATGTTCTAATTTTTCTGTTTTCAGGATTTAGCGGATACTGATCCATTCTCATGAGTCAGGTAATCACTGGCCTCAGAAATTACTTAGTAATCTATTTGTTGTTTGTGGAACTACTTTGTACTGAAGAGAATTTGATGGATTGATAGTCCATCCCCCTCAAACCGTAGGCCCACGATTCCCTTGGAATTAAAATATAAAGCAGAGATTCTAAAGCTAGATTTTTATCTGTGCTGTAGGCTAGGTTTTGTGTAGTAATTGTAAATCACTGCCTACATGGAAGTTACAAATCTATATACTACTAAAATTATGTGTTTTTCTGTTTGTAACTTTCAAATGGGTGAAATGCTGCAAAGTAGGACAACAATGCTTGAATCAATGTACCTCAAATGGGCTAATTTAAAGAATGCTTCCAAAATCTGGGACCATGACTCTTATGAATTGAAATTTGGTAGAGTTGTGGGCACATCAGCACCATCACATCTTCCAATTGCAATTCCAAGGAACCCATAGATAGCATAACACAAAGGAATAGGAAGGGGCGTTTCCCAACCATCTTTTCTGTTTTCCTCTGGTATCAATTGACTGAGTAGAAAGGCCCAAAGGGTAAGCAGAAACTGCCTACTTTGGAACTGAGAACAAAATTTGAAATTTTCTTAATGTTGATAGGTGGTGAAGGAAAGACACTGGAAAGACCGGGATGTCTGCTGGTAAGATTGGGCTGGCTCGGGAGGAGCCCCATAAGTCAATGGGTGAGCCCTTTTTCTCCCTTGAGTGAGGAGGCCCTTGGGGATACATTGGGATGGGAAGTGGTGGTGCAGTTTTCCTCATGGTCTATGGCTCACTTTGTTCCCACTCCTCCCAGCAAAGTGACTAGCAGCTCTGTAGGCCATCCAGGGAGTGATTTCCAGTGCTCTCTGCCAGATTCCCATAAGCAATATCCTTGGGGAAGTCAGCAGGAAGTTGATCCTGTTCCCACCCCCTTTTTTTTTGACTGCTCATGGTCATTCTGTTTCTCTGTTTAGGTAAGGAAATCTCTCTGAAAAGATGACCCAATGGGTTATGGGTTGTCTATTAAAATTAAACATGCATATGAAACAATAACATTGCTTGCCCTCTATTACAGAGGTTTTTTTTAGCATGAATAATCAGATTGGAATCCCAACATGGACTGTAAGAATGTTTTAACCAATCTTTTACTCTACCCGTAAACCTTACTCATTTGGCATGGAAAGGCACATCCCTCTTTCCCATGTATTTGTTGATTTTACAAAATTTGGTGTGTATTTGTCTCCTACTTACAAGACCTTAGACAGCTTATACTCTTGCATACAGCAACTGCACTGTGCAGTACTTTAGATTTCAGGGCACCAAGATGCTTTTGAACTTGTCTTGCAGTTCCTTAGACCAAGGTTCTCAAAATGGAAGTGGAAGAAGCCACTCAGTCATGAGGCAATTCAAGGCTGCCATGGCAACTAAGCTCTCATTTGAGCTGTGCATCACAATCTCAGAGACAATCCCAAGTTTCCTTTGAAACTCATATAGGGTGTAGCCAGCACATAAGGCAGACTGATCAAACACATATCGTGCCTTCCTGAGATGGAGAACAGTTGCAGAGATCACCAAGACTAACAAAAAGTGATTCAACCATGCCCAGGAATTGACGTTGACATCTCTCACGCTCAGATCGCCTTGCCACTGTTCTGAAGCAAAAACCAAATTTAAAATAACTTCTGTTGTGTGCTGGACTCTCAATTATCTGGGTCATGTTCATGAAGTCCAGTTCTACCTTCGCCTCTATATTCAAAGAAGACAGCTTGAAGTTGCTCAGTACTAAAGGTCTGCGAATCTCAAGGTTCAGTTTACTACAGAATAAAGGAGCCCTGACAGGGAAGCTGCCAAGCAGAAAGGACTTTGGCATAATAGCAGCAAACTCATCTGATCTCCAGAGCTGAAGTACACAAAACAGAGTCTTACACCTGGTTACTTGTGGAAGAGTTCCTTTGAGAGCCACCACAATCTCTTGGGTGTCTATAACCATTCCACATCTCTGCCCTGAGGTTAAAGTTATGTCAAAATCAAAATCTAGGTAGGTGCATTTCTGAGAGAGATGCCTTTTCCCCATGCCCAGCCAAGTCTTGGCTATATAATCCAACTTGGTTCACTGATCCAGAACCAGGTCTTGGAGGAGAGAGGCCTTATTGCATGCTGTCCTGGCACTCAGCCCAACAGCTGAATACCAGGCAACTAAAAGCCCAATAATTGTGGCAAAGTCCTGAAAGTTGTAGTGAGGAATCAATGTCAAGTGGCCATGTCTTCCACCATATCTTATTCTGCCCATCATCATTGCAATATTATTTCGTGCTCCACTCCCATTTTCCTGATCCTGGGAAACAATGCATCTGCATGAAGGGGTTGCACATGGTGTTATACAGGTAGTCCTCAATTTACAACAGTTCATTTAGTGACTGTTCAAAGTTACAATGGCACTGAAAAAAAGTGACTTATTACCATTTTTCTCAGTTGTGACCCATGATCATGTGATCAAAATTCAGATGCTTGGCAGCTGGTTCATACTTATGACCGTTGCTGGATCTCAAGGTCAGGTGATCACCTTTTGCAACCTTTTCACAAGCAGACTCAATAGGAAAGCCAGATTCACTTAACAACCATCTTACTAACTTATCATCTACAGTGATTCGCTTAACAACTGTGACAAGAAAGGTCATACAAATGGGGCAAAACTCACTTAAATGTTTCACTTAATAACAGAAATGTTGGCCTCAACTGTAGTCGTAAGTCAAGGACTATCTGTACAAGTGCTTGTTTGAAGAGTGCTAGATAAAGCTGATCTAGATTATTCTGAATGGCTTTTTCTTAGCTTATATTTCTGCGTCAGTCATTTGACAATTAATAAACCCTGCCAAACATCAGGTGAAGGATCCAGATGAAACTGATAATAAGCTACTGAATCAGTGCTCAAACATCCATTTTAATCAAGTGAATCAAGGAAAGAAACATATTTGATTTTTCAGTCCCCTATTTCTCCTTGCTTTTGTTTTGTAACTCCTTATTCCTTGCCTATTTCCTTTTATTCTGCTTTCCCCAACAACCTTCCCCTCCCCATCCCAATCTACCTTTATGCCTGCCCACGAATGTTAGGACAGATTAAAGTCATTAGCATCTTCTCCAGCAATTACTGCTGAAGATGCATTCAGTAACAAGCACTCATAGATGGAGGAGTTTTCTGTTTTGTTTTAATGGATGCAGAGGAACCTATTGAGATTGATTAGCTAACATTGTGATTAGTAATTTTGCTTAATGCTATTAAAGAAAAGCATTGACCGCTCCTAGAAGAGAGTTTGGACAGATGCCAAGATTTTGCATAATGAATTCCAAGGATTAATCTCATTAGTTTTCTACCTCCCCACTCTTGTTGCTATCCATCTGAAGGCAGAGCAGAGATCCAAGTTTACAAGCAGCCTGAGACTGGCTGGATTGCATCTGATATCTCAGAGTTCATCCTTCCCATGTTGTCAGATAACAGTATGACTCAGCACATGATGGCAGGTGAACGGAACAATGGCAAGATCATTTGAAAGTCTGGATATGCAATTTAAAAGCTTCTGATAGTTGAAGAGTATAGCACGGAAGAGGATCAGAGGTCATGCTCTTACATAGATTTATTACCTAGCTATAAATGGCTGTGCATGAGAGGAGATACAAAAGCATAAATTGAAGTTACATGGCAGCACCACTTTAAAGAACACGTAGCTGCTAGGCAGGTCTATTAAGGGGAAGGTTATAGCAAAATGGTGGATGTCTTTGTAAGCATAGCTTCAAGTGTAGGTGGTTCTAGTGTATTCAGATTGAGATTAACATTTATGAAAGGTAAATGGAATCCCAGCCAGTGAGTCATGCTCAGAAGTGACATTCTCACCTGTGCAATTAGTTGTTTGTCTATCATTGTTAAAGATATTATGTGGGGTTTTTTTTAATGTTAAAACTAGATCTGGTGAGTCCAGTGATGATGGATCAGGTCAATTCAGGCCCAGAAGATTCTTGTATAAGTTGCCAACCCTTGCATAGTTTTGTGCTAGTAGCTCTGATCTTATGCAGCTCATGATTATGTTCTGCTTCAGCAGTGTGCTTTTCTTGACAGGCCTTGTGGATGAGGCCACACCAGGTAGGGTGGTTTTGTGCCACCACTTGCCTAGCGGTCATGGGTATATTAAGCAAATTCAGCAACACCTTTATTGTGTCTTTGCAACATTTCTACTGCCTCCATACGAACATCTTCTAGCAGGGAGTTCCCCCAAAAGAAATTGCTTGGGTATGCACTTCTCTGGTATATGAATGACATGACCTTCCCACCAGGTCTGTGGTCTCAGGTCAACCTATTCTCCAAAGCACCTGAAAGCAGGACAAGAAGCAATGGATGGAAGCTAATCAAGGAGATAACCAACCTAGAACTAAGGAAAAATTTCCAAACAGAACAATTAATCAGTGGAACAACTTGCCTCCAGTTGTGAATGCTTCAACACTGGAAGTTTTAAAGAAGAGATTGAACAACTGTTTGAAATGGTATAGGGCTTCCTGCCTGAGCAGAGGGTTGGACTAGAAGACCTCCAAGGTCACTTCCAGCTGTGTTATTCTCTTGTTATTCTGATGCTAGATATGCTCTAAATAACATATTCAGCCTGGTACTTTGTATAGCCATCTGATACCTAATATCCTGCAAAGAGACATCATGTGGAAATAGTTTGAGCTGTCTAGCATGCCTATGTCCATGTTTCACATACCTACAGAAGAACAGTAAGTATCACAGCTTTGTAGTCCATCAGTTTTGTTACTGAGCTGATTGCTCAACATTCCTACACAATAAAACGCACTGTGGAACTTCCCATTTACTCTGTACTTGAGGCTGACTCCAACATCAATATCCTGGAAGTCATAATTCAACATAGCAGTAAACATCATGCTGAACAGTATGGGTGAGAACACACAACTCTGTTTGACAATATTAATGCCTGAAAATGCCTTAGAGCAGGGCTGTCAAACTCCTGGCCCGCAGGCTGGCTGCATCACCTGATGGCTATGCCGATGCCTTGTTTAGTGAAGGGGGAAAAAGTCCCAATACGTCACGTGATGCTGCCGTGATGACGTGAGTTTGACACCCCTGCCTTAGAGGATTCCTCATTGTCTAGCATTCTGACCAACAGCCATCATGGAACTGCTGTATCATGTGAATCAGAGGTTAAATCTAGCCGGTTCGCACTGGTTCGCGGGAACTGGAAGGGAAAATTTTGATTGGTTTGGAGAACTGGCAAATATCACCTCTGGCTGGCCCCCGCCCCTGCCTACCCACTCACCGCTCGCCTCGCCCCACCTGCCACTCGCCCAATCACTATTCATCTCGCCTCACCACCCCAGCATATGCGTAGCAGCCTATATAAGTTTACCAAGCAATTAGTCACCACAGTGTCTCTGCCTGCCTTCCCACGAGGACGGTCCTGTGCCCCAACTGCTCCGGATCTGCCTGCCTGCATGCCTGCCTGCGTAAGTAAGCCACTACCGCCGCTTGCTTCCCTTCCCACCGGCGCTGCGTTCCCGCGCGGCCTAGCTAGCTGTCCCTCTCCATGGTCCCCGGAGCTTCCCTTCCCTGCCTTCCGCGCTGTCTTCCTTCCTTCCCTACTCCCTTCCACACATGGCCCCACCATGTTTACCTGCCTTCTTTGCGGGGAAGGGAAGCAGCTTCTTCCCTTCTTCTCTTTGTGGGCAGAAG
>JANHFL010009544.1:207325-224988 GCA_032468155.1 Oxyrhabdium leporinum | reverse complement strand
AGGAAGGAAGGAAGGAAGGAAGGAAGGAAGGAAGGAAGGAAGGAAGGAAGGAAGGAAGGAAGGAAGGAAGGCAGGCTCAGATTACACAGTTAATGTAAGTTCAAACAAATGCATTGTCATGGAACTGCAGATGTAGCGGGAAGCACGTTCCATGCAATGATACTTATATCTATTATTCATTATGACTTTTTGCATTAAAATTATAATTGGATATCTGTTTTGTGCAAGGATGACTTTGTTGCATGAAATGCATATCCAATAGAAATATGCATAAAGGTCTAACAAGCAAATAACCAACATTATGAACAGAGTTACAGAAAATCTAGATGCGCACTTTAAAATATCTATGGATAGTAAGTAAAGTGGACTTTTGTATACAAAGAATATTTTTGTCACCGCAGCCTATTTCTGTGGTATAATGCTTAGGCATGGTTGCCGTATAAGAGAAATCAGTAGCAGATCCAAAAAAAAATTACCTCTAAAGTGGCATAACCTCTAAGCCAATTTAGGGCCAACTGGGAACTTCTGTATGAATAAACCACATCTGGCTGAACTAAAACTGCCATAGGAGCATGTATATTGCTGTGCTATCCTCAAAGTCTTTCTTTCCACAGAAGAAGAAAAATGTCTTGAGAAATCTGTTAGAGTGACACATTAATCTATACACTCCTGTAGGACCATTTTTATGGCTGTTCCAAAACATTTCATAGTGTAATGTAACCCCTGGGTTAGGAGTTTGCAGCAGCAGGGTTAATTTGTTGAACTAAGCCAAAATAGAACCCCAGAGATGAGAGACCATGATATAACAGGTGAGAGCATAAAGGAAGAAATGAACAATTGCTACAGAGATAGAGGTGGCAGGATAGATTAAAGATTAGGTTCCAAATTTTGCCAGAATGGTGGGAAGGATCAAAACATACAGGTAGGATGGGGCCATAAAGCTTAAAAGGAGTTTTCCCAAAGAAGTAAACAAGTAGGAATGACATAAATTGAAACAGAGAAACAGAAGAAGAGGGAATAAATAAGAGCAAATGGCATGTTTTGCAGAGAGAAATATGCAGGAGGGAGGCACAGAGCAAAGGTAGGAAGTAGTTGCAGTGGGAAGGAAGAAGCAGGGAGCAAACCAACTTGGCAGGAAAATAATAGTGGAAGTAGCAGTCTTTTTTAATTTCATGTTTTATTTACAGTTTTCCTTTCACAGCATACATATTTTGTGGACAGTGCATTGACTGGGTCAATGTCCTTTTTAAACATTACTGACAATAACAGTACAAATAAGTATCTATAATCCTAATCTTCCAACTTCAATAAAACTATTCTCTCTGTAGTTCTTTTTTATTTTTTCCATTAGTTCATTTAAACATAAATAACATTTCTTTTCACCATTATTTATTATCCCCTAATAAATCACTTACATTTAATATTTCAAAAATTACTCATTTTTCCACCGTACTTTTAATATCTCAAATATCCAAAACTACTAATCAAACCAAATGTTAACAGAATTCAGTTGATCCCAGGATTATATCTCAAACTCCCTATCATTTCTACTCCTTAAAAGTTTGAAATCCACAATATATTTTAACACACTATTAATATTAATAATACAATTAAGTTACCTAATCCTAAATGTCCACCTTCTACCCTTAGCTTACTTTTAAGTATAGTAAATATCTATTAGTATATGTGCAACTATTTTCCTTATTTATATTTTCTACTTTCCATTTAATTACATCTTATCACTATCCATCATATCTTAGTCTTTTTGGAGTTCCATCATCTGTTAACTTTTTGATCACCTTTTTCTTTCTCTCTCTTGGAGACTTATAATTTTTACAATGTTTTTTATATCCACTAAATATTCCTCTCAAGTTGCCCTTTATCTCTTTCTGCTTCATCCTTTGAACACTCATCATGGAAGAGATTTTTGTTTTTTTTCCTCCAATCTTTTCTTTTTTTAAGGTATTTTCTCTTTTTTCCTCTGTTCTATTATAGACTTTTAAGATATTATCTATTTGATTTCTACTTATCAATCCTTTCTCTTTATTATCTTTATTTTCTTGCGTCTCATTTTGATTTTTCTCTTCCACTGCTTCTTCTAATTTCTCATCTATTTTCTGAATATCTTTTTCCCCAGTTGTTGAGGGGCTTCTACACTCATTTCTTTATCTTTGGACAATACTCTTGTCTCCTTTTTGTTCTTTATAGTTTCATACATGTTTCTAAGCATCAAAATTATTTTTTTCATATCCCCTGGTAATCCATTTTATTACAATTCAATAAAAGTTACTCAGTATACCTCTATAGTTCCAACATCTCAATATTTAAACACTCCCACAGAGTCAGTTATTAGTAAAACTTAATCAATTTCATAATCTTTTAATTTTCCAATTATTTGTCTTCCCAGTTGTCTAAATTTTAAGGTTTTATTTAATTTTCCCTTTCTCTTTTCTTCTATCACTTTTCTTCTTTTGCCTTGTATAATAAATATTTTGTCGAATAGCATTAATAGTCCCAATCCAAATTAATCCACTTTGTTTTCTCCAATCGTTCAAGTCCTCAGTCCAATAACCAGTTTCGATGGAATTTAACTATTAACAATTTAGTTCTCCTTTAAAAACTTCAAAAGAGCGGTAAAGCTCACTCAGTAATTCAAAATATCCAAATTTCCTTCTGAGATAAAGTCAAGGTGAGGCCACTTTCCAGACTCTGTTTAGTTTCTTCTGTTATGTGTATTTCTGCACTTTCACTGCAAATTCCCAGCTGTAATGCTCCTCTTCTTCCAAAGATTGGAGCTCCTTCCAAGTTCCAGCATAAATTATATGTCAAAAACAGCTGATTTTCCCATGAATCCAGGGGGGGTACAAATACAGATAAAAGAGACAATTCCTCCCAAACATCACCCTTCCAGTTATTTAGCTCTTTTCCAGGCTTTCTATATTTTAAAGCTTCTTTCCTTTGGGCATTCTTTCGCCTCTTAATTTTCAATCTCTGATCTTCTCCATGTGTCTAGTCTCTGCTTCCTTAGCAGAGGTTGTTTTTCTAAAAAAAAATCTTATATTTAAATCAAGTCTTTAGAGTAAACGTTGGATATTATCTCACCCAGTTTCAATGCTCTGTCCACACGCCGCTCCAGCACAAATCTTTTGGTCCCAGTTGTCCCAGCTTGTGACTGCCAAAAATGGCTGTCATCCCTGCTGCCACTCAGGAGAGCTTGCTTCTGACCAAACGAGGAAATTGTGAGTTCCTCATGGTCTGCGAAGCGCGTCTCCTCTCCTTGCCACCCTACAAGGCGGCTAGGACCCCATAGGGTCTCCCAACAGCAGTTGCCGACTGGATTTCCAGGGCTTAGCTGAGCCCGCTAATTTCCAAGCCGTTCTCTCCATGATGTCAACTGGAGGTTGGAAGTAGCAGTATTAAAGAGAGGGAGGAGTCAGATGGGAAAAAACATTTTAAAAGAAAGTAGATTGACTTTCTCTTTACAACAATCTGCTTGGTGGAAACCAGAGACCCCGAGGTG
The DNA here is from genome assembly GCA_032468155.1 of Oxyrhabdium leporinum. Classification (NCBI taxonomy): domain Eukaryota; kingdom Metazoa; phylum Chordata; class Lepidosauria; order Squamata; family Cyclocoridae; genus Oxyrhabdium; species Oxyrhabdium leporinum. The sequence continues at coordinate 221,468 of JANHFL010009544.1, read as the reverse complement.
CCAAAAAGGAAAATAAGAATTTGGGTGGCAAAGAGTATCCCTCAGAGACAGAGTGGCTGACAGAGTCAGATAGTGGAAGAGCACCTAAGAAAACAGCTAGGGATTGTGGCCAGAGGAACCAAGATGGATAGGAGGAACAATGAATGGGAAAGAGAATGGGAAAATTCAAGTGTTGTACAGGCCTAGCAGTAAAACATGGTTGGTGCCACAGAGTGAAAAGACATTGTAGATTTCTCAGCTGAGCGAGAGGATGGGTTTATTTAATATATACTATAGCATTAAGACTGCAAGCGTCCAAGGAGAAGCCTGTGGTGGCACAGTCATTAGAGTGCAGTACTGCCTGTAATTTGGCAGTTCAAATCTCACCAGGCTTAAGGTTGACTCAGCTTTCCATCCTTCCGAGGTGGATAAAATGAGGAACCAAATTTTGGGGGGCAATATGCTGACTCTTAGAGAGGGCTGTAAAGCACTGTAACACGGTATGTAAGTCTAAGTGCTATTACTATCTCCAGAAAAGATGCTAACACTGATACTTCTGCCATTGTCTGCACTTTGATTCCCAGGAGGGTTTCATATTATATCTACTCCAGGAAAAGAAGGGAACTGTACCAGGTTTTTCCTCTTTTAACTGTCTGGTTTCTGTAAAACAATTATGGTGGTTATTCTTATTATTATAGGATTTCCCAGGAAGAATTTGGAAATTGATTTTCTTAGAGCTCTATACTGGACAGAGGCATTACTTGCTGCCAAAACTAATTAAAGCAAAATATATATATAGGAACTGGGGAGAATTAAGTGGGATTCCTGGGGAAGCCAGCTTCTATATTCAAGGGCTTCAAGTTGGAGGGACAACAATAAGTAAATTCTTTCTTGAAATATTGTGTAAGAAGAACCAAGCCACAGAATGGAACCTAAAACACAGAAATCTTGGATTAGGCATTCTAATATGACTAGTAATAATTTTTAATGAATGAACTACATCATCATCACCACCCCCACCCCCAAATTGTTGGTGTGTTGGAAAAGGAAAAAAAATATGATAGGAATGGTGCCCCAGCTGGAGAAAAGTTATGCAAAACTACTATTTATTCAGGTCATAAATGAAAAGGAAAATTTTGGGAAATTATTTCTGTCTTGTTCCCTCAGAATGTTTTGTAATGAGTCTTGGAAGCCATGAATTTTTCAATAGTATAATGATTTGGCCCTCCTACACAGTGTGTCTGTATGGATTAGCTGCCTGCACAGTGCATACCTAACAGCAGTCAAAGCTAAAAGAAACCCATGGATGATGGAGTGTCTGACCTAAAATCATGGATTGTCCTATGTTTCTTTTAAACAACTGGAGATCATTGTTCTTAAGGAAGGTAATGTGGTAAGAGGCACTTTCTAGATCAGGTCTGTCAAACTTGTGGCCCGCGGGCTGAATACCTCACACGCAGGCCACATGCACCCTGACTCCCCATAGGCAAAAAAGTCACGATACGTCACAATCCGGCTTGGGACATGATTGAGTTTGACTCCCGTGTTCTAGATGTTTTGCGTGTGATATTCATATCTAAAGGGAAAGTGGAGCTACACCCTTCATGTCCATCCCTTATTTGTTTGTGTACTAGCATTAACATCAACATAGGGAAAGCCTAAGCTTTATGACGCATAGCTTTTTCACCACAGAGAGTCTGCAAAAAATGATTCATTGCCTTTGTTTTGTTTTTTATTTATTTCACTTTAAAAAAAACCAACCCAGCATATTCAAAACTGACAAGATAATAACTACAAACAAAATATATGATGCATTTTTTTTTTATTATTTTAAAAAGAAGGGAAACAAAGAAACTGAATGGAGATGTATGACTGCAGACCAAACAAGTCAAGAAAATTTGCCAAGAATTATTTGAAGTTCCTGCTTGTTCTTATGTTGAAAGGAAACTAATTCTAATGTTGACAAAGAATATAGAATGACAGTTCAATGCTGCAAGTGCTTGTAGATTTGTCTTTCCAATGTTAAATAATAATTCTTTTTTTAATCCCCACCATGCACAAAATATCCATAACTCTTGATATATTGATTCATTCACTGTTTTAACAATGAAGTATAATAAATCATGGCAACTCGTCACTCCTGATAATTTCTTGTCATAATCACGTATAAAAGAGGCACTATTATGCATGTGTACAAACAGACTGTGTTTCTTTTCTGAATAGAAAATAACTCATCTCATTTAAAAAATATATTTTAAATGAAATGAACAAGAGTTTCTTCTTTATCTCTGGGGGTTGGGGTGGATTGTGCTGATTTTGAAGCACACATTTGTCTAGAAAAAGGAAAGATAGGTTTGAATTTTCTTTACGTGGCCAGGTAGTTCAGCAAGATGGCAGTGAGCATAGCTCATCAAGATAATTAATGCATCTTATCAGCATTAAACAAGCCTTAGGTAAGGAATAAATTTCCAAATTATTCCAAATTTCCAAACAACTTTCCTCCAGAAGTTGTGAATGCTCCAACACTGAAAGTTTTTAAGAAGAGAATTGGACAACCATTTGCCTGAAATGGTATAGGGTTTCCTACCTGAGCAGGGGGTTGGACTAGAAGATTTCCAAGTCCCTTCAAACTCTGTTCTGTTATTCTATTCTGTTCTGTTCTGTCCTGCTCTGTTCTGTCCTGCTCTGCTCTGCTCTGCTCCAAATAGTGATAAACCTGTTGTAGATGTTCAAGGGGGTTACTTTTCTTCACCTCTTGGTAGTAGAACCTTATAGCTAACAAATATAAATGTTTATGCATTACGTCTAACATCTTTGTAGATGGTTTTTCCAGGAGATAATTTGAAGGATCATAGAACTATCATAAAATCAGCTGAATAAAAGAGGGCAAGTAGAATTCTATGTACCCCAGTTACAAGAGAAGCTCTATGGTGCCGCTTTCAAACCTCAGAAAGAAAACTATCATTTGAATATAAGTCTAAAACTCTGGAAGGATGGGCGGTGGAATCTGGATTGTAACCACATGAAATCAAGAAGAATGTGTCAGATACTTTCCTGCAAGCTATTTACATACCTCTGATTGATTCCCTGCAACCTGTAATTATTTTAGCTGCATTTGTTTTCATGCTGTGTGTACGATTCACTCTCAGTCAGATTAATGCTTATTTCTGGGCTATTAAAGCCACTTTGGTTATGATGGGAAGGAAAAAAGCCACCCAGCCTCTTTGTGTGCCTCAACAGGCAGCAGATGTCGAGACCCCAGGGAACAACTTTTAGCGACAGTAAATTTTGTTGTGATGATTCTCACAATCCCCAAATATTCGTCTCCTGCCTATTAATTCGCTTTCAAATTATATTCCTTTTTGTTAATGATTTAGGAATCACTCTCTTTATTTTCCGTATTGTCTCATTTGGAGAATATGAGCATTGTGAAGAGTTCTATATTCCCCAAAGAGTATAGGAATATAGGAGTTAAAGCTAGAAAAACTTGGCACCAACTTAGAAGGGACTGTAATGAAGCATTGACTTATAGCCATTCTAGCTACAGGTTTAACAAGAAGCCCCTCTTTAGTGACATCTCATAACTTCAAGGAGCCAGTTCTGCTTATTGCTGGCTATAGACATATCAGTTCCTTTGTCAGAGTAAATTGTCAGTCCTAGAATATACTGAATTTATACTCCTTCTTGCCTCATTTCAGAATTACTTTAAGAATGGTTCTGATGAATAAGATATTTGATATCTTTTTAATTTGTTTTTGAAATATTTTCCCAGTTGAATAATGCAGGGTGATGCGTTGTTAATTTGGCAGCTTCTGTCCTTCCAACATGCATCAGTTCCTTGTAATATCTTTTAAAGAAATGCAGACTGGGGTTTGGGAATGAAGAAAGGAAAGAATGAATATTTATGGGGAGTTTCAGAAGGAGTTACTCAGTCAGAAGGCTCTATTATGAATTCACTCTTTTATGAATTCAGTTTTTTCTAGGGATTCCTCCCTAAACAACACAAGGAATAAAATTTAGGTACACACCTACCCCAAGAGAGTCATTGTACATGTCTTAAAAATAGTGCTTGAATTTCTGGTTAGGATGTTATTATCCCCCTTTCCTGTTTTCCCCAATTGCAATTAGTCCTAGTAAGAGATTATCAACTTTTGCAACATTTGGTTTGTATTATTGGTAAGCCTTATATTTTAAGTATGCTTTTAACTTATTTGTACTGTATTTTGTTTTGCTTTTTTATTGTTAACCATCTGATAATACTGAGCTACTTACTATCAAACCAATCTGCTGAATTTTGGGACAGGTTGTTTGATTTCTTGTACAGGGTCATGAGATTTTTTTGCTAAGGGTTTATATGTTTGCTTATTTACTTGAGTACATGATTTTTGGGAAGGGGCTTACAATTCATTGACTTTTTGATCAGGTGACCAACCAGTAAGGGGAGCCACTTTCCTCAACTTGCAACTAAGTCTCAAAAATCAGTAATTAGAAAAAGACAGCTGAGAATTCACAACTAGAAGATCAAACATGAATATGAAGCCAACCTCAGATCCTGGTGGAAAGATAACTACTGATGAAATGAGAGACATGTCTCAAAGTATTACTTGTCAAAAAAAGAGAAAAGACCCAGCAACAAGAATTTGTTTGAAAAAAAAGTCATAAATGAAGAAATGGAGAAATCCATTCCTGAAATATTCAAATCCTATTGAAAGCATCTGGATAACATTAAAGGAATAAGGAACAAAAGTGATATTGTTGCAGGAGCTTACTACAGATCATCTAATCAAGCAAATGTAGAAAGGTCCCTTTTTAAAACCAACTAATCAGGCTCTTAAGAAAAGAGGTTAAAATGATAATAGGAGTTTTTATCTATTCATATTTGATGGAACACTAACTCAGGAATGGGACGTTTTATTTTTCAGAAAATGGAAGATGAACTAAAAGCATTTGTATCCTGGATTTATTTCTGACAAATGGGAATTTGTTGATGGGTAGAAAGAACAGTTTTCTTGAGGGAAAGTGTTAACATTATGCTAGAGTTTAACAAAATTAAAAGAGGAAAAGCTGATGTTAGTCATATACATTGGACTTCAGAAAGGCATATTTAAATGAGTGCAGGTAACCTTCTAAAGAATTCAAAAAGATAGAGATGCTGAAAAAGGAGATACTGAAAATAACAGGTACAAAAGATCCTCATAAGAAAGAAAGGAAGAAAAAGCTTTAACAGTCTTTATGGATGAGTGGTAAAGTTGCTGACAAGCCTAAGGAGAAAACAAAAGATATACAGGGAATAGAAAAACATCTGCTCACTAGGGAGGAGTAGGGACTGTTAGACTGTCAGGATAGAGTCAGAAAGGCTAAACCTCAGAATGAGAACACGATGGCAAGGAATGCAAAATATAACATGGATTTTAGGTGTAGTGAAAAAAATAAATTGAATAAACAAAATGGAAACTTCACTTCTCCACCCATCTTTTAGATATTACTAAGGTCTGACATAGTTTTCTCTTTGCTTAATGCCATCAGATCCATATTTCCCCTCCTTGCCCCTAGCCATACACACATCTTGCAATTATATCTAAATCAAAGAATAGAACTCTCCTCATCCAGGTCACCACAGTCAGTCCAAGGGAATTGCAATATACAGAAACCCTAAACATTCCATTTCCTTTATTGATGGGCTTCCTCAGCTCTTCTGCCCATTTTGTTTAACAATAGAGTGCAAAGACAACTGGCCAGCAATCCCTAGGATTTCCCACACTGTAGTCCTCAACTTCTATTGTTTATCCATTATTCAGGGTCTCTCTTTCTTGGATCACTCAATAAATATCTGGCGATTTCTCCTTGGTGTTGTGCTCCTTACTTGATTTTCCATGACATAGGATATGTCTGAAATAAAAGGAAAGTCAAGGACATGGTTAATGTATTGTGTGAAGAAGACGGAGAAGCAACAATAGGTAAAAAAAAAAGGTGGAACTGCTTAATAGTTTTTTGCGTCTTCTCTCTGAAGATGTAGAAGCCATTCCTAACTTGATTGAAAGAAGAGGGAAATCAAAATGATAAAGGTATAATAAAGACTATCTTGCTATATTAAATTACCGGTAATACTAGTCTCCAGATGCCAAATGAATAACATTCAGGATGTTGAAGGATCTGGGAAAGTGATCTAGAAACTTGTGATTGCAATCTTTGAAAAATGGTCGAGAACTGGTGATTTTTTTGAGAAGGCTGAAGAAAAACATACATAGTCTTAGTATTTAAAAAAGGAGAAAAAGAAATCTGGAAAATTATGGAGCTGTTTATTTAAATTTTATACTAAGCAATATATTGGAGCAGATTGTCAAGCAACAGATTTGCAAGACTTTGGAGAAGAATGTTACAATTACCAGGAGCCATCATGATTTTGTCAAGAACAAGTCATGTCAAATTAATCTTCTCTCTTTTTATGGCCAAATGATGAATTTGGTAAATGCAGGGAATATTGTAAATGCAAGTATCTTGAACTAAGTATCTTCATCTGTAGACATGATGGATAAATATGAGCTAGATGGTACTTTGGTCAAATATCAAGAAAAAAATCGGAAAAAAATATCAAGTAAGCCCCTAAAGTTCTGCCTTATTGTCATTGGTATTCAACTTCTTTATGAGTAACTTAGGAAATGGAATGGAAAGTTTACTTATCAAAATTACAGATGATATCAAGTTAAGGGGTATAGCTAATACCTCTGAGGATAAAAGTCACAATTCAAAATTACTTCAGTAGTCTTGAACCTTGGGCCAAATTCAACAGGCTGACAATTTCAATAAATATAAGGTCCTGCATCTAGGTTAAAAAAAAGATCAAATGCATAGGTATAGGATTGGGTATTACTGTACATAAGATCTAGAAATACAAATGGATCACCAAAAAGTAGTATAATGCAGGAGCTAAAAATGTCAATGCCAACTTAACAGTGACTTAGCAGAAACCTTTCACCCATAATACAAGATGTAATAATTTCTCTATACTCTTTCTTGATTAGGCCACTCTTGGAATATTGTGTCATGTTCTCAGAATCATGCTTCAAAAGGACATGAAGAAACTAGAACAGCATAAGGGAGAACTGGCAAAATGATAAGTGGTCTGAAAATCAAGTTATATGAGAAATAGTTAAAGGTGATGGGCAAGTTTAGCTTCCAAAAGAGAAGACTGAAAGAAGATAAAATAGAAATCTATAAATATCTTAAAGAATCAGTGTTAGTATTTAAAGAAAGGAGATTTTTGCTAAATGCTAGAAGAATTTTTTGATGGGAAGAATTGCTAGGGAGTGGAACAGTCTGTCTAGAATAATACATGTAGTCCTCGACTTTCGACTACAATTGAGCCCCAAAATTTTCTTGATAACCAATACAGCTGTTAAGTGAGTTTTGCCCCATTTTATGACCTTTCTTGCCACCATTATTATATGAATCACTGCATTTGTTAAGTTAGTAATGCAGTTGTCAAGTGAATCTAGCCTCCTCGTTGACTTTGCTTGTTAGAAGATTGCAAAAAGGGATCACAAGACCCAGAATATTGCAACCATCATACATATGAATCAGTTGCTAGGCATCTGAATTTTAATCACATGACCATGGGGAATGCTACAATGATTGTAAGTGTGAAAACAGTCATAAGCCATTTTTTTCAATGCCATTGTAACTTTGAACAGTCGCTAAATGAACTGTTGTAGTCAAGGACTACCTGTAGTGGACTCCCTATCTGGAGATCTTCATATGGACCGTTGAATGGAGTCTGAATGGACACTTGCAGGTGATGGTTTAGCAAATTCTAGTCCTGAGCAGGAACTGGAGTAGATGACCTATTCATACTGTCCATGATTCTGCCATATGTACTACTGATTGATAAAAGGAAATGGTAAAAATCAATAATAATTGGCTTCTTAAATTTTGAAATATAAACACTGGAAAGAAAGCATCTCTTACCAGCCAGATACCCTTTGTCAAGTGTCAAGTTTCTTAGAATGTGCACAAGAAGTAGATTACTGTACACAAAACTGGTATTTATAACGAGTTATAGAAGACATACTCCAACTCATCTGGGAGGTGTTAAACTAAACTAAAAATGTGTGTGTGAAGTATTTCAAACTGTTGAAAGCAATAGAAATGTTGAGATGACAGCAAAAGTAAAAGCAATAACCATTATTGTCATTAATTAGAACTTTGCTTTATATCCAAACTTTGAAAGCAGTTGGTTATTAGAAACAGCTTTTCATTGATGATGCCCTGTTTTGACAATTGCATCTTCTGGCAAATTCATTCAGTGACAAAATTGCTGACTTTTAAATGAAAGAGCCAAACTCTATTTATCTGAACTTTAGAAGCAATTAACTCTGCTTAGCTGCAATTTTATTTTTTTACAGATGCAGGCTACTGATGATGTGAAAAATGGTTTGAGTGGGAACAGTCTTATGCTTGAGCTGACCAATTTGATCTTGAAGCAAAACCTCAGTATTTTCTCTTTCTTTTGTTCAAATGGAAGAACGTGGACATTTTGTTCTATAGTTGGGATCAGCTTTCTAAGTTTTTATGGCAACTTGGTTGGAGCATTGATTTGCACCTTGCTTTTGGGCTGCTATTTATTTATTTAGCGGAGCACATAATATACCAAGAAAACTAAGTTCCCAGGAGTTCAGTATTTGTCTTGAGGGAATCTATCTTTGCCCTCAAAATCTCCATCTGCTTACTTATTTAGTAAAATTTATTATTCCAATTAGGTGTTTTGTGTGTTTTAGCACTGCTATTTGGCACCTACCCCCGTTAGAGCCCCACACTGTCACAGCTGTTTCTTTCAATTGTTTCTCATAAGCATTTTTTTTAATAGTCTCTCCTGCCATATGATCTGAAAGTTGGCTAGTTGTTAGCACTCAACACAGATTGTGCTACTACCTAAACCTTTGGCCTTCAGTTGAAAAATGAGGGGAAGAGAGAGGCTTTTATTATTTCCTGTTGTTTCCTATGGCTGGAACAGTCAAAACATTTCACATTTTGGTCTGATGGAACATTTCAGGGAGGCTGTTCTGCAAAATGCATTTGCCATTTTGTGCACATTCCTGTCAACTGTGTATTTATGGTAGGTAGAGCAAACAAATTCAGAAGTACCAAGAAATAAAGTCAGTGCTTTGATTTCAAATTCCTTCAAACAGAATGCTTTGGTCAGAGTTATTCAAAAATATTTAATAACTCAGTAGTAATATGCCAAGTTGATAAGAATGCTGGGTAGAAAGGAACTTAAGAAATTCCCACAATCTAGTCTCACAAAACCAATGGACCTAGTAACATTACACAAAATATAGGAAAAAAATGAAAGAAATAATAAGCAAAAGAAGTTGAAAGCATGAAGTAAAATAAAAAAACAGCTAAACCTAATGTACACCAATGCCATTAAATATCTCCTTGCCCTTATTTTCTTGAAAACCATCTTTCTTTCCATGTTTTAATACACAATTTTGCCCATCGCCTTTTTTTTTCTTTAAACTTCATTTTGAGGTATTGTCTATTTCAGCAAACATATAGTACACTTTTTCACATGTGTACACAAGTGAAGCACAAAACTCTTTATTGACATTCCCTACCTGGGGAAAAAATAACTTGCAATGCACTTCCCAAATTTTGCTCATTGTCATTTCTTGCACCCTTTCAATCACAATTTTGCCAAGCATTTTTCCAGGAATTCTTAACAAGTTAACTTCCATCAAGATCTCACATACACTCTTGCCATATTTTCTTTTGCCTAGGGGAACAATAACATTTTTTTCCAGTAAGGCATAGATTGAATCTTGAGATATACATTAAATAAGTGATATAACCTCTTCTTAAATCATATCCATGTTTTAACTGTTGTTCAGTTACAGTGCATTCTTAAAACACTATCATTTTTTCAACATCCTGGGAGCATTCATTCTTTTTCATCATTTTTTCCTGAACACTAACTTTTATAGAATTTGTTTAAATTCTAACCTTCAATTTATTTCTAGAATTTCCACACAAATCTGTAAAATATTTGTTCAGTATTCCCTCATGTTCATCCGAAATCGTTTCATCATTTTTATTTTGAATTCCATTCACTCTCCTGAGGATTCCTTTTAGCCCTCTTCACCCATTTCCAAATCCATTATTTATTTCTATAAGAATTGTTCTGCATTTTCCCCTTTCTCTTTCTTTTTCACTATTCTTTCTTCTCTTTACTACATTATTGCAAATGTCCTTTTTTAATATACACTTTATATAGCATTATTCCCTTTCATTTTTACTGCATCTATCTCTTGAATAATTACCATCTGAACTCCACACTTCCTTTTTGAGAAAGGTTATTGAGGCATTGGTAGAAGATCAGCTATGTAATATCTTAGAGGACGTAGATTATCTGAACCCTTTTCCAACTGGGTTCAAGCATACAGATAGCACACTTCTCCTCCTACTTTTAAACCTCTCAGCATATTCTGATACCATTGACTATGGTCTTATCGGGGTCCCTGCGGATGCCAGAGCCACTTTCTGCAATGGTTTTGCTCCTGTGTTTGTAGATAGTTTCAGGAAGTTATAAGGGAGGAGAGATTAGTTCAGCAGCCCCTCACTAATGGGATACCATTGGGTTGATTTTCACCCTCTTACTGTTTAACATTTATATGGAATTGCTGAGGGAGATCATCTGACAATTCAGGGTAAAGTATCAGCTGCTGATATCCAACTATACACTGCTACCCTTAGTTATGCTGCTGATGTTTCATCCCATGGTCTGGAGGCTATGAGAGTCTAAACAAGAAAGCTCATACTAAATCTAAACTAAATAGAGTTGCTGTTCTTAAGTCTGGATTCTCCTTTGGGGCTGCTGTTATTTTTGGATGGGCAGGCACTATCCATTCAGAAACAGGTTCATGATTTGCAGATGCATGGACTTGTGATTCCTGCTTGAACAACAGTGCAGGAGAACCTGGCAACTGTAATTCATATACTAAGCAATGCATTTTATATGGGGGCTGCCTTTAAAAGATACCCAGAAATTACAGTTAGTCCAGAATACAAAGTTTAACTGGTTCTTGAGAGTGGGTGCATATAATGCTTAGATTGTGGGACTAGTGCTGGTTACTGGTTCACTTCTGAGTATTTTAGTTTAAAATACCGATTTTAAACTAAAAGACCTTCATGGAAGTTATAGAACCACCTTCTTCTGCCAGATTCAGCCCAGTTTGTTAGATCATGTAGGGTGGGGCTCCTTGTTTTTTCACATTTCCAGGGTGTCAGAGGAGCTGAAGATAATAGATGCTATTTCTCCGTAGCTAATTCTCTCAGAGTGCTTTCAACTCTTCAACATAACCTTGATAACCTTGTTATTGCTTTTGGGCTGTGTTCCCTCTTGAGCTATGAACATCTTCAACCAGTGTCCTTAAATTCTGTTTCCAAACGATAGCAAAAACATTCTTACAGTAACTTGCTCTCGGCAGATATTTTACCAGAACCAGGAGAGCAGATCAGGAACAAAAGAATCAGCTTTATTTGAATGACTTCAGAATGACAAACTGTTCAGCAGTCTTTGTATTTGAGTTCATAAAATGGAATCTATAAAGTCTGCACTTGTGGGTCAAAGGCAATGATTTATATTTGTGGTATGTATGTGTATAGATAATGTTCTTTGTGCTAGCAAATTGCAGGCATCAGCATATGTTTATTTTCCTTGTAGCAGGATAATGTTAAAATGATAATCCGGTTGTCAAGACTAAATCACACAAAATGATTTTAGAGAGGACAGATATGGAGATCTATTATACCACCACCCAATTCTTTCATTTGAACTATCTCAATAGCACTTTAAACCTATTGCACATTCTCCTCAGCTTGTTTTCACCTTTTGTGGATCCCAAATGTATTAGGCATTTGCTGTTGGATGCAGGATCTGGAATTTGGAACTAGATTTGATACCCTGGACTTGGGTTTGGGAGAGAAAGAAAACTGTATGTGTAAGCATAGCGAGGATAGGTGAAGTAATTTTTGCATGAATAAGAAAGATAGAAGTCATATTTTCAATCATAAGTGCACCAGTTTGGCAGCAAATCTTCCTTTATGTCCTTCTTTCCAAGGTAAACAAAAGTATTTTTCTTAAGGAAACCCATCGTGAGCTTGGTGCCAGGGATGTGGCATGCCTGATGTGCACCTGAAATAGAATGCCACAACCTCTGGCTTAAATATGCCGTCATGTGTGACTCAGAAAAGCCAGAAATGTGAGGAGAAGAAGAAACTTGTTACTGTGAGATGGCCAGAATGCACACTATTTTGTTGTATATAATGCAGTGATGCTAACTTTTGTATGAGTGCCATGTAGTGGGTAGAGGTTAATGCAGGTTCAGTTGTACAATGTCCTCAAATGGCAGAGCTCCTAGGTTCATTCCTTTCTGCACTGCAGTTTCTAAAGAGTGATGCTATCAATACAGAACTTTGGGACAGAGGTCCAGAGGTCCAGTATCCTATTCAGGTAGATGACTTCTAACACATTTTGCACTGAATAGGTGATTGCAGTTAAATAACCCTTTATAACTTTATATTCAGAGCCAAACATTTACTCATTTGTACTGGAGGTGAAAAGGCAAAGTTTTAATTTCAGTGCAATTCACGACTTATTATAAATGAATCACGTTTAGTGATTTGTTAAGAGAATTGACAGAATTCAAGCCTACCCAAAAAAACCCATGTGTGCTACCCAGAGTTTTGTGAAACATGGCCATAAAAACATGCTTAAATTATTTTTTATTGTAGAGATGATTTTTGCCATTGGAAATTATTTCTGAGATCTAACTGGAAATGTAGAAAATCTGGGTCGATCACTGGGACCAGATTGGATCCTACAACATTATCTTGGGGCACATATATTCACCTTCATTTGTAACTGGGACTGATCCAATCAAAAACTTTTAAGAAGCACCTTTCCATATCAGAATGAAACCTAAGTGCATTGCTTGATGGAAATACGGGTGGATATCCAAGCTTTCTACACACACCTATAGGCAGAGAACAGTGTTGTTTCATTTTGATTTTGTGTGAGCCAAAATATTTTTCCATTGTTTTTATTCAAGCATTGGTATTAGACCTAATCAATTGCTAGTATACTTTCTGCATATAATGGAGATCATGGGATAGCCTTTACTTCAAGGGGAAAATAATTTTGTCTGCAAGGTATGCATACATTTGTGTCTCTCTTTTCCTTTTCCTTTCCATAGCCCTATCCATGGATTCATGATGGAGACAGATAAAGAGGGTAACATGGATGACAATTTGTGTAGTCATTTTGACATCATTCACCTTATTATGGATGTCTTTCTTCCTGTCTTTCTTTTTATATAAAAATGGTGTGTTGCCTGTGCTAGTCAAAATGTGGATGTAGTTTTGATTGTAGTAATTTTTTAATGTTTAAAAGGATGGCTATATATAGGCAGGAAGACACTGAGATCTCTGCAAGCTCTTTGCAAATGGAACCACATCATTGGCTTGAACCTAGAAGGTTATTATTTTTCCCACTTGCCAACAAAGAGGGTTTTCTTTCTCCTTGGACATTTATGCTGCATTTCCATCTGTAGAGAAATCTTGAATCCCAGCAGCCCTGAAAAGCAAAACAATAAATCAGGACCTTGAGCAGCCTGTTTGGCAATGATAGGTCCGCCCGACATTTCTGCAGGGTCTCAGCCATTTGTAGGAACGCTGACAGATGATGATAAATAGCTCTGGGAACCAATTATCCTCACCTCTGCAAGCAGCTTACCAGGCAATCATATCGGCCTCCCTTGGAGGCTACACCTAAGCTGGAGAGCAGAGTCTGAAGAGGTAGTGTGGCAATCGGGCGATATGTTTTTCTACATCTGCAATAGGGAAAATCTGATGGCCATCCATTTAAGTACATCCTTCAGGGAGTTCCATACGCTCTAAATTCAATGTTGTGATGAATCAGCTTTAATTTCAAATACATCAATATTATTTTAACATTTGTAGGAACATGAAGCCATTGATGGGTCATTGTCAGAGATTCCAGTTCTGTGGTCCATGTTCGATATATCCCCAAAGTATCCACTTTATTTATTTTATTTTATTTTTTATTTTATTTTTCGATTTGTATACCGCCCCTATTCCGCAGACTCGG
>JANHFL010009544.1:193921-207225 GCA_032468155.1 Oxyrhabdium leporinum | reverse complement strand
ACCAGAATCTTAAAGCGAATCCGGTACTCCACTGGCAACCAATGCAGCTCGCGCAGGAGAGGGGTCACCCGGGCAAAAAATCTTTTTCTTTAAAAATCTTCTTACACTTTTGATAAACATAAGTGCAGATTTCACTTCTGTCATGGGTTTGATCAAATAGGAAAACATTCCAAGTGTCTTTGAAATAGCAAAGTGTCTGGCCCATATTGAGTCATTATGTTTCAGTTTTACTGTCACTCTTGTGAGCTTAGGAGGGTCAAATTCAGTCCCAAGTCAGGAAGAATCCTTAAAATGATCTTATGATGCAACCCCAGCTTGCAACCTACTTTCCATTAAAATATCTCACCATCTATTTAAAAGTAATTTTTTCCCAAAGATTTAAATATGAAAACAAGAGTTCCAATTCTCTGCCTAAAGAGAGTGGTTTCATTGTCCCCTTCTCAGTGACTCTGATGGATATTTCTTCACTGCTAGCAACAGAGAAGCAACTGTTGGGTCTCTGCAGTCCAACAAACGGCTGATTAGCTTGGTAGCATAAAAAAGTAGGAAAGGTTCCTTGGGATTCTTTGGGACAGTCATGTGGAATATGAATTACTTTTTTTACATATTAGATATATAAAATAAAGACCACCTAATGGCAGTCTGTTCATATAGAAATGCATCTTTATGTATATATGTAGTTATTAAGTGTCTGTTCTACACCTGACCACTGGCATAGGTCTCATAATATGGTACTGGAATGAAATAAAACCCTGAGTAAATTAGTTTTTGAGTTTGTTTATTTATTTAAACAATTTGTATGGCCGCCCTTCTTGCTACTTTAATTTCTGGGCGGCTAACAAGAAATTAAAATCTGAAAACAAAACAACTCAAGTTAATTAAAAAAGAAATTGCAGTCACAATAAATCAATGAGTAAATGAGATTCTTTTGTTGAAGATTTTATATGGATAATATTAGAGGTCTAAATCTATTTGCAAATGCTTTCAAGCAAAAGTAGGGAGGCGAGATGCCAGATGTCTGATCTACAATCTCAGTCCTTCCTTCAATTTTGAAAGCTTTCTCTTAATCTTCGGCTGCATCATAAAGAAATTGGCAAATGACTGTGACATGGAATGTTGTTTGAAATGTGTTAAAGATTATTAGAAATGAAGGGAAGAATCTGGTAACTACTGGTTGCTTGAATAAAACAATACCAGAGAACTAATATTATTCCCATTATTAAGGTTTTCAGGGATAGTATACATAATAACTCTGAATTACAAAGGCAGGTGTTTTTTTTCAAGTTTATAGTTTACTTTATATTATTGATTCAGGAGCCAGATTTACAAGGCAGTATAGCTTGTATATATAAAATATATATATTTATATATACAAACCATATATTAAAATCAAGAAATTTAGTTAGCTGCACTTTTATGTCTGCAAGATGTCATGAATACAATCAAATCAGTTAAATAAGGCTCTGGCCCCTGATGGATTTTGTTTTGACCAGTATATTTTTCTAATTTTGGGCTCATGTTGCTGAAGGTCTACAAAGATGTCTGCTTTGTTCAAGAAGCTTTTATGTCCATAATTCTGAAGACAGGAAAAGATATTATGGATTGTGCTAGTTTCTTTCCAATTTATTTCTTGAATGTGCATGCAAAATTTTGAAAGCAACTTTGGCTCCAAGACAGTAAGATATATTTTGTTCAATCGTGTATCTTGCAGAGTGTTGTTGTTTTTTAAAATAAAAGATGCCAAGTATCAGGCAATAGCTGATAAATTGGATTTGGTGATGGTTGTCAGGAACTGAGAAAGCTTTAGACATGGTACAGATTAAATTTTTGGAATATATACTAGTTAAGCCAAGTTTTTCTTTTGATTTTTTAAATTGGATTAAAATGTGGCATCCAAACCATTAGCAAAGGTTTCCATCAATGAAATTATTTCCTTACCTCAGAAGATGCCATATAGAACTTGTCAAGGATGTCTGATTTCTCCTTGTTAAATTTAGTGATATTGTAATCATTGGTTTATTTTATTAGGCCATGTAAGGATATTTTAGGTGTCAGGGCTGCTGGAATGAAACATAAATTATGGTTATACACTAATGATACTTTTATGTCTTGTTGGTAATTACAATCTTTTAACACAAAATATGGTTGTAATACAATATTTTGACAAACTTTCAAGTTATTCCACTAACTGGAATAAAACTCATCACTTTCTTATTGGTTCTAAGGTTTTTATGGACATCGATAAACCACTCTGGGTGAATTCATTTAAACAGAAATTGTTATTATTCCTAGAACTATTTCTTTGTTGTTGGAAGTTAATATTTCCAGCTGTTTATATCAGATTTAAAAAGATATAAGTAGATGAAAAAGTCTCCATTGAAAAATAGAAAGAATAAAGGTTAAAAAGAACATTACTTTAAGGTTCATATGTACTCTGAGAGGGATTTCTATTTTAATATTTTGATAGGTATTGAAGGGATATTGGGAAAGGTTTTATGAGATGATCAGACTCCTTGATTTTCCTAATCAAAATTACAGCTTTCATGTGAAATTGGAGTATTTGATTTTCCTGCTTTGTAATTATAGCATTTCTATTGCTTCCTGGAATTCAAGGGGTTTATTTCAAAACTCATTATCGGTTCAGTTACAATGCTATTATCTTGTCCCTTTAATATATTGCTAGAGTCTAGTTTTAGTCATAATTCAGATGCATTTATTTCATTAAAAGCTGTAAAGATATATTTGGGAAATGTACATATAATATACAATTGAGTGGACTTCCTCTAAGAAGTTGACAATATGGGATAATTCAATCCTTCAGATTGTTGAATAAGCATTTTTCTGGAGTTCATGGACAAAACAATGCATGAAGACTTTTTTTCAAATTGCAATTTTGACTGCTTAATGGCAATATATGACATTACAACAGGGGGTGTCAAACACGCATCCTCCCGGCGGCATCACGTGACGTATCACAACTTTTCCCCCCTTTGCTAAACCAGGTATGGCCGTGGCCAGCACGTAATGCATCCAGCCCATGGACCACGAATTTGATAGCCCTGCATTACAATATCCCTTGATAACAATGTGGGTCTAATGCATTAAATGGGTCTGAAAATCCTAAAGTATTAACATCACTGGAAGAGATTCCTAGACATTTTATGACCTTAAAGTGATATTAATTCAGCATTTTTAAAGGTATATGGGGCAGCTCATAAGTTGTACACTAAGGATTGGAGGATTGGAATTTTAACTCCTGTATTTTAATAAAGCAGCATATCAGAGGGACTGTAACTCTTGCTTCCAACCTAATCTATATGGTCACAGTTTTTGTTTATTATTGACAGAGTTGTAAATAGTTTACTTGGAAAAAAGTAAGGGTCAAAGTGTAAATATAATGTTGGATTGTATTCTGAACATTTGTACCCTACTGTACTACAAACAGAAGACTGTTCTACTCTGGTGGAAAGATTCGAATGACACCTATCTGAAATCCTGAAGGAAGACCTGCTTATATTTTATTTGTATGAACAAATATTCTATCAAAGTTGTGGAAAATTTGACCCAGAATTATTTTATGTGTGCTATATGGCAAAGGCTCAATATGTTGTTGAAGTTTTAAAGCCATTGTATATTTAATTATTCCATAAATATTTGTTTTTTCTTCCTTTTTGTTTATGTTTTGCTTTTCCATACTTCATGCTCAGCTTGGATTTTTGTAGAGGTGGTCCTAGTTTAATAACTACTTCTTCAGAAACCTTTCAAACTTGCAATGACACTGAACAAGTGGTACTTATGAATGATCCTTGAAGTTCCAGCAGTGGCAGCGCTCCCATGGTCATGTGATTGCAATTTGAACATTCAGCAACTAGCCTTGATTTCTAATTTGTGCAGCATACCATGATCCTGTGATTGTGATTTGTGATCTTCCCTGCTTGCTTCCCACAAGCAAAGTCAATGGAGAATCTGGCAGGAGGTTGAAAGTTGCGATTAATTAAAGTCCTCGTTTAATGACCTGTGGTAATTCAAACAATAACATTAGCCAAAGACTGATGGAACTGCTGTCACTACTCTGATATTACATGATCATGTAATGTCATACTTTGCAACCACATTGCTTAGCATTAGAAATTATAGTCCCAATTATAGTCCCAATATAAATCCTTCCATTCCCCATTATCCTGTTAGAGCTGAAGAAGCTTCTTGGATGAGAAGCAGAACATCTTCAAAGAAAAAACAAGAAAGTCCAGTTGACTCCTGAAAAAGCACCTTTGGGATATAGTCCCAATTACTGCTGTGAGGGCTACCTATTATTACTATATTTGGTTATTGTCTTCTGTTGTTCTTTTAGAATAAAAAGCAATGAAATAGATTTTAAAAGCAGAGGTAGAGAAGTAAAGGCTCTTCTGGGCTGGGAAAATGTTTCTGGGAGTTAAAATTTTCTTCACCTTCTGTTACCTGACTGTTAATCATCACTCTACTGAATTTCAAGAAAAAATGGCTTCCAATTCTTCATAATAACTCCTGTTCTTGGCTAGGGAAATTGGAAAGAAATATAACAAGGCAGCATTACTGATTCAACTCACCCAGTTCTGTTACCAAATTTCTATATTCCCCAAGAATAAAGATTCAACCACAAAAGATTCCAGGCTTGCATATCCTATTAGATAACTATTCATAGAATTCTTTAATCCTTAATCATTTGTACTATGTTTAGTTTAAGTTTATGACTAAATAAATAAATAAATGGAAACTGAAAGAAAATTTATCTTGCAACTCTCATTTAGACCGGAGATGAGAACAAAACTTGCCAAAGTCTTAGAGTGGACGACATTCTCATAATATTAGGTGAGAACAGTGGTTCTTAACTATGCTTCATAAAACACCGGAGGTCCTCAAAGATCTTTCAAGTTTTCAGATGTATCCTGGTCCATCATCATGAACATCTTTAGTTTCCTGGATCCCCCTTTTCCCCCCCCCTTTTGTAGATAGATAGATGATAGATTGTACACATATATTTTTATACAACAGTTTCAGTAAAGGATGACTATATGGCTCCATCCATATTACAACTCCTAATCGCCACAAAATTGCTCTAGCAATAATATAATATGCTATGCTTGCCAGTGGATAGTTCTAATTCTGTCTTGCTTCCCCCCGCCCCTTGCTTTTTCCTAGCTAGGAATGGAGGCAATAGAAGTCATTGGTGGAATTATCTAGAACTGCAGATTCTGTCACTTTTTGTTAGGTTTACAACCATAGACGTGGCGGTCTATGTTACAACAAGAAGGTTGCAGCCAGCAATTATTTCACCAATAAAGCGTTTTCAGGCTCCCAACAAGAGAATGTGTATGATCAAGAAGCATATTGTATCAAGGAGATGATTATATATGATTATATATATACCCAGAAATGTGTGGTTCTATTAGCCTAATCTAGGTCAGGACCATAAATTGTCACTACACAAAGCCTATAAAAAGTCTAATGTGTTATCGGTCTTAACAGCCACAGACAGCAAAAATTCCTACCAGTAAAATTCTTAAGCTGGATGTTTAGCTTGACTAATTGCAATTTAGATGCTCTGAGGGAAGAAGCAGAAAAAGGTGCCTGGGGCCAAAAGGCTGTTCTTATGTTGTGAAAGAATACATAGTAGTAGGATTATGTATGTATTTATTATAGTATTTATATCTCGCTGTTTCTCTGAAACGGAGGGAAGTATACATAGGGTTTTCCCATTTTATTTTCAAAATTTTCCTATAAATTAGACTGGGGAAGAGAGTGAGAAAGTCCCCAGTAAGCCTCATGGATGAATGATCTCTACTGTTCAACCCGACTGACACCATCCTATGACATGGCTGAGCATAATTGAAATAAAATAAATTACTTAAGAAGAACCACATCACTGTAAAATGTAATATAAAATGTAAAATTAAAATTATCAAGTACAGGTACGACCATAACTGAGCACAAAATTTCTGTTGCTAAGTGAGACTTTTATTAAGCGAGTTTTGCCCCATTTTATGATCTTTCTTGACAGTTGTTAAGTGAATCACTACAGTAACCCGGTTGTTAAATGAACCTGCCTTCCCCATTGATTTTGCTTGTAAAACAGTCACAAACGGTGACTTGGGGCATCGCAATGTTGTAAATATAAGTTAGTTGCCAAGTTGTCTGAATTTTGATTATATGACCATGGTCATAAGTGTGAAAATCAGTCACAAGTCACTTGTTTCAGTGCCATTATAACTTTGAATAGTCACTAAATGAACTGAATTACGTCGATAATTACCTGTATATTGGTTATGCCTACAGGTATTTTTTAACAGAACATTTCATCTAAATATTCAGGAACATCCTCTCCTCCTGCCCAAATCGTTTTTCCCAGAAGCAGATATTCCCCAAATTTAAAGTAGTTTTCTCAAAACCAAAAGATCTGCTTTTACCATCTTTACTATCCTGTGTGATGTTGTCTCCAAGTCAGATTATGACTGAATTTCCACCAGGGTTGCTTTTATTTACTGAATTATTTATCTGAGCTTCAGCTGGAGTCATCAAATTTCCAGTCAAAACTGCTGTCCAGCCTGCATTCTGGATTCTTGGTCCCATTTTTGGTCTGTTATTAGATTGTCTGGTTCCATGTTTTCTATCATACATATTAATGCATAAGGGTCTTCTTAAATTGCACAATTTGTTGGATCAATCTTTTTAAAAATTGTTTAGTCCATAGCTGTAAGAAACCAGGAGCAGGCATCAACTTTACCACATCAGCCTTTGCCAAAGGATAAAGTAGGGGGGAAACTAGCAAAGTATTATCTTTTCATCTCAGCAGAAATATAAAAAGCTTACATATTTCTGCAGTGCTTAAGCCTTTACTTTGAAATGGGTGAACAGTAATAGATGTTTTCCAGTTTGACAGAATTTTAATACCTATGAAATTACATTTCTTCCAATATACCAACTACAAAATGAAATAAGACTCACTTTGTGATATGTTTGTACAATTGCCATTGTCCATATAGTATTGCTGTGTGCAGCCTTGAAATTAGGTTGAGAGAGAAAATGCTGTAATCCTGAGGTGATGACATCTTACTCACAGAAAGAAATTTTGATGTCTGGCCATGATCTCATCCAGTGCAAAGGTTGTATATATGGACATGCTTACATAGTTCGATATATGTGCAGTCAGTGTATATCCACAATGGCAGAAAAAAGCACTAAAAGTAATATGGAAGTTGATTGTAAAAAATTCATGATGAAAAATATTTATGAAAGAAATACCAAATGGGAATGGTTAAGCTTTTTATCTCCTGATTTTTTGGGTTTGATTTGCTCTTATGACTGTTTTTGTAACCTTCCTTGTTCTGTTGATGTCCGATTTCTACTAACAAAAAAGGAATATGAATGTATACATATATATAAAATAAATTTTATATATATTTTTATACACACACACACATACACACACACACACACACACATATATATATATGTTTTCTGAGGTTTTCGCGGGTGTATGTATGTGGATCTTTGGTTATTCGGGTTTTCTCCCGTGTATATATATATAAGATGAGGAGAAGGTGCAGAGGGTCTGGGAGAAGGAAGGAGGCGGCGAAAGCCATCAAAGGCTTATTATGGTCTACATGGCAGGAGTGTGTGAAATGCCAGCGCTCTCCTCCCTTGCTTTACCGAAAGACCTTATGGGTCATTGGTCACCTTTGGGGACCCACAAACATGCCCCCCCCCTCTTCCTTTTCAGAGTTCCCCAAAGAACTGGGACCCCGGAGAGGCTCCCTCTGCGACCGACACTGTGCGGCCATCAACAACATCCATGGAGACCTGGCAGACATGCACTCCGACTCCCACCAGCTCCTGCCCCTCGGGATCCCCTCAGGTAAAGGGGTCTCCGATGCGAGAGATGCTCCTTTTGGGGGGGGAGGGATTGAAGTCGCCTTTCTTTCGTCCCTTCGGGCAGTCCTCCACTTACGACCGCAACAGATTTCCGTTGCCATGCGAGACGGACCTGAAGGGAGCTTTGTCCTTCTTTGTGGCATTTCCTCCCACCGTTGTTAAGCGAATCACTGCCGTCGTGGAGTCGGTAACACAGTTGTTCTTCCTCGTGGACGGTGCTTCTCAGAAGGTCGCAAAAGAGCTCTCGCCTCACAATCAGGAGGCTGTGGGTTCGATCCTAGGTAGAGGCAGATCTTTCTCTCTCTGGGCGCAATGAGAATATATCTGCTGAACAAAACTCTGCATTGGCGACAGGAAGGGCATCCGGCCATTCAAACACTCTGCTAGCTCCATTCAGTTGCCCAGACTCCACCCCGCAAGGGATTATGGGGTTGTTAAAAGATGATGGTGATCACCGTTAGCCTGGGGATGCCCAGTTGGGGACTCCTTTCATGTCCTCGGCAGGAGCTGGAGTGAAGGACAAGAGCTCAACCCTAAACCACGTCAGCTCTTGGGTCTCAAACACGGGCTTGTTAACCTCCTGCCCAGCATTCCACTGGGGTCAGGCTGGTGATGTCAGCCTTGTAGGGTAGTCCAGACAGGAATCACACCCAGATGAACTAAATCTACTTTGTTGCGAGGTTACGATGGTAGAATCTTGTGAGCCTGAATGTACCTTTCTCTCCCCCTCCATCACCTTTACAGCTCAAGAAACTAGGGAGGGTTCCTTCTGAAATGTTTGTCATGCTCCATTCGTTTTGTGAGCTACATTGCCTCTTATCTGATTGGTCCTCCTTGGAGACCATGAGTTCTACTCTGGCCTTAGACGTTCAAGCTGGCTGGATGACTTTGGGCCAATCCACAGGAGATGTTGAATTCTAGTCCCACCTCTAGTCCCCAACTAGGTGACTTTGAGCCAATCAGTAGGAGATTCTGACTTCTAGTCCTGCCATAGACATAAAGCCAGATGGATGATTTTGGATCAATCACCAGGAGACGGTGAGTTCTAATCCTGCCTTAGGCATAAAAGCCAGCTGGGTGACTTTGGGCCAATCACCAAGTTGAGTTGAGTTAAACCCTCTGTGCATTCCTGCCTCATCTCGGTGCCTCATTGAAATCCCTATTTTCAGCTAAGCTTGGGGGGAAAAAGAGACCGTTCCATTTACACCTCTGATATTCTCAGTTCTTATTTATGACTTGACATAAATAACTTCGTCCTCCCTGTCAAAATAGGAAAGCAGAACAGGAAGGAAGATGGCTCCTTCTCTGCCCTATTAGAGAGCCAGAAAGTAAACAGGAGCCAGACCATTAATTCAGATCCTGATCGATGAATTCCCATCTATTCTAGCCTCTGGCACTCGCTGGCATCTGTGCCTGTCCTTAACATTTTTACATAGTTCGGAATACTGTTCCTTTTATTCCCTTATATTGCATTTTTTATTGCTCAGGGCTGAGATATTGTGGACAAAATCATTACGACAGTTCAACCCATTGGTCCCTTTGACTCTATGTTCTGTTTGCTGATCCATAAACTGGGCCAACATGCAGAGATGGGCATTCAACACGAATAGTTTTGTTGAGTTCCAAACAGTGACTTGTTTGTCCTCTAGAAAAGGAGGACAGCTGTGCACCAAAGTATTACCGAGTCTTCCATAATGTCCTCTAAATTCAGTTCTTCTCAATTAACCAGCAGCTGAGTCTAGCAAGGCTGGTCCTTGCTCTGATTTGGCTTCATGGAGAGACCGAAGTTATCAGCCGACTTGCATCCTAACAAAGTCAGGGTCAAGTGAAGGTCACGCTTCTTGTTCTCCGAATGGCTGCTGCGTCCTTGGGAATAACAACGTTGTGTTGAAGACAAACCTGAGCCAAGATACGTTTTGTGGAATTTACCCGCTAAAAGCATCCATTCGGCAGCAAATGAGCTTGCTTAGGCTTCCAATTTTCTTAAACAACTGCAGGGAGCCTTTGACTT
Organism: Oxyrhabdium leporinum; assembly: GCA_032468155.1. Classification (NCBI taxonomy): domain Eukaryota; kingdom Metazoa; phylum Chordata; class Lepidosauria; order Squamata; family Cyclocoridae; genus Oxyrhabdium; species Oxyrhabdium leporinum. The sequence continues at coordinate 197,306 of JANHFL010009544.1, read as the reverse complement.
ACAACAGTTCATTTGGTGACCGTTCAAAGTTACAACAGCACTGGAAAAAACTAGAATAGAATGGAATAGAGCTGGGAGGGACCTTGGAGGTCTTCTAGTCCAGCCCCCTGCTCAAGCAGGAGAACCTTTACCATTTCAGACAAATGGTTGTCCAATGTCTTCTTAAAAACTTCAAGTGTTGGAGAATTCACAACTTCTGGTGGCAATTTGTTCCACTGGTTAACTGTCCTCCCTGTTAGGAAGTTTCTCCTTCATTCCAGGTTGCTTCTCTCCTTGATGAGTTTCCATTCATTGTTTCTTGTCCTGCCCTCTGGTGCTTTGAAGAATAATTTGACTCACATATTCTTTGTGGCAGCCCCTCAAATACTGGAAGACTGCCATCCTGTCACCCCTAATTCTTCTTTTCTTTAGACTAGCCAAACCCAAAGCCAAAGTGACTTATGACCATTTTTCAGGCTTACAACCTTTGCAGCATCCTCATGATCATGTGATCAAAATGCAGACCCTTGGCCACAGGTTCATATTTACAATATTTCATATTTACAATATTTCATATTGCATAGTTGCAATGTCTGGGGACACTTGATCTCCTTTTGCGACCTCCTGACAAGCAAAGTCAAGGGGGTATCCAGATTCACCACCATCTTCATTTATAATTTATCAACTGCAAGTGTGATTCACTTAACAACTGTGGTAAGAAAGATCGTAAAATGGGGCAACGGAAATTTTGGGCTCAGCTGTCATAAATTCAGGCCAGGGACTACCTGTATTTAGAACATAGAGCAGAATAACAATAGAATAGAATAGATTCTATTCTATTATTATTATTCTATGATGGAATAAGGTTGGAAAAGACCTTGGAGGTTTTCTAATCCAACCCCTTGATTCTCTGTCTTTCAGAACCAGCTCTCAGCTCAGCCTTGAATGACATTGGGCGCTACCTAATAAAATGAAATTCAGTCGTGAAAAAAGGAAGGTTCTACATTTAGGCAAGAACTGTGTTGGCTTTTTTGGCAGCTGGCTCATATTTAAGTCATTGTCCACTAGGACTCTCAGATCCCTCTCACAGTTACAACTATTGAGTGAGGTACCACCTATTACTGTACCTGTGCACTTTGTTTTTCTTGCCTAAGTGTAGAACCTTCCATGCTTGGAATACTACATCCAGTTTTGGTCGCCACAATGTAAAAAAGATGCTGAGACTCTAGAAAGAGTGCAGAGAAGAAAAACAAAGATGATTAGGGGACTGGAGGCTAAAATATATAAAGAACGGTTGCTGGAATTGGGTAGGTCTAGTCTAGTGAAGTGAAGGACCAGGGGAGACAGGATAGCAGTCTTCCAATATCTGAGGGGCTGCCCCAAAGAAGAGGGAGTCAAGCTATTCTCCAAAGCACCTGAGGGCAGGACAAGAAACAATGGATGGAAGCTAATCAAGGAGAACTAAGAAATTTCTTGACAGTTAGAACAATTAATCAGTGGAACAATTTGCCTCCAGAAGTTGTACATGCTCCAACACTGGAAATTTTTAAGAAGAGATTGGACAACCGTTTGTCTGGAGTGGTATACTATAGGGTCTCCTGTTCAGCAGGGGGTTGGACTAGAAGACCTCCAAGCTCCCTTTCGGCCCCATCATTCTGTGGTTTTATGTCAGCCAGTCTCACTTTTAATTCAAACACATCCTTGCAGTTTGCTGTTCACATTTTTGCACTGCAGGCAACCATAAATAATGCTCGTACCAGGCCTGGCTATATGCACATTTGCAAAAAAAACCCCAAAAAAACCTCATCCTATCAGGCTTTTTATTTCCCAGGTTGCTCTTTAAGCTTAATAAAGTACCTTCCTCATTTTTTGGAGAGGTTTATCTCCTGCAGAATGAATAACCAGAAGACAGCCTCTTGCACACACACACACACAAAAAGTCTGGGAAAGATCATGTATGCATTTAAATTGCTCATTCTCTTTTTTTTTTTAGAAAAGAAGAAAGTATTTTGTTGCATGTAAATTAATGGCTCTTTTTTTTTTTTTTGCATTTATAATTACACTGAACAGATGGGCTAACTTTCTTGTGAATCAATTCAGCCATAAAAATATCGTGAAATATGTGGAGCCCTCGATGCCCCCTGAGCTTGGTGGCTTGCTTGCAGACATTTTATTACCTGACTAGGTAACGTGATCAGTGCTGGTGAGTGTAGGGTTTGCTCCCTGTTTACATTCCCACCAACATTGATAGGCAAGCTACTCTATATAAGCTGCTCTCGTTTTAGAGAGTCGTTGAGGCCGCTTGGAGGTTTATCTGTCATCAGGGTCACCAGAGTGGTACAAATGGATGTGGAGCCACCTTCAAACTGTTGAAAGGATTGGGTTGGAGATTGGAGATAGATGATGTCGTATCCCTGTTGATGACACAGATCAACCTCCAACTCACCTCAATGACACACTAAAAGGATGCAAATGACCAGCTGTCTGCAAGGAGTATAAATCCTTCCATTCCCCACTCTCCAGTCAGAGTTGAAGAAGCTTCTTGAATGAGAAGCAAAACGTCTTCAAAGAAAAGCCAAAAAGTCCAGTTGCCTCTTGAAAAAAACCCCAAAAACTGTGACCTGGACGACTGAGAATCTCCATAGACACACTGCTGTGCAGGAAAATTTAAAATCTTTTTGATGCACACTCCTTGATCTACTTACTGGACTTGAGGGCACGCTCACTTGATCCACTAATGCTTACGAGTCAGGAAAATGCAGCCCCCAAATTTTCCTTTGCATATATATGTGTGTGTGCATATGGAATTTGGAGCAGGACAAAAAAAAAACCCCACGAAGGTCCTTGATGGTGCTTCAGATTTTCATTTTCATCTCAAACACTACAACAGGATTTCTCGGCCTTTGCTTAGATGATTTGAAAGCAGGGAGGCTGGAAGCTAATCAATTTTCCTAATGGCACAAATCTCTCTTCCTTATCTGTACTTACAGACTGTAATCCCGTATTTACATAGAAAATACTGTCGGGGTAGCCAGCAATTCTCTGATAAGCTTTGGGATCCGAGCAGGCTGAGAGAGAATTACTGAATATTCTCACGTTTTCATAACATCGCCAACTCCAAATATTTGCAATATTAGCTCTGTGGGTTTGCAAAGGAGGGCAGTATGAAGAAATCTCTAGGAAGAAATGAGCATTTAAACATCGGAGCGCATTGTAAATTTCGAAAGAAAAGTTTCATGTTCTGGGGGGGGGAGAAAAGAAAGGTGAAAGATCCAGAACTGTGACTAATGGGCTTGTTGAAACATTTGGTGAAATGGAGCAAGGCAGAAGAGGAGTGTGTGTGTGTGTGTGTGTGTTCCTTTGTGTCGTCTCCCCCATTTCCTCCCCCCCGCCCCCCATCGGATCC
>JANHFL010009544.1:175835-189872 GCA_032468155.1 Oxyrhabdium leporinum | reverse complement strand
CCAAATTGCAGGCAGCCAGCAGTCAGCAGAAGTAGCCTGCAGTACTGCACTCTAACCACTGCGCCACCGTGGCTCATATGATGCATTAGGGATCTTTGCCTAAGGCCTGATTGTAAATTTTGAACCCTGAGAACCCTGGGATTTGAACCCTGACTTCCCACATCAAAGATGGTGCTCAAATCGCTATGCTATAGAGCCACTCGCAAAGTCCCAGGTGTCTGGTAGAGGATCTGAGATTGATATTGAGGATTTGGTAGGGGTGAGAAGGAATGCTGTGTGTGCGTGTGTGTGTGTGTGTATTTGTGTGTATTTGCATGTTTGCATGGGTATGCATAAGTGTGTCTGTATATACACATACAAGGCCTTATTTACATAAGCATACTTTGGAATGATTTTTTTTCTCTTTGAGAACTATCCCTCCACAAAATGTGTTAAACATAATTAATGTTCAATAAATTGTGTAATTTGCTATTCATTCCTCCCTTACTCACTCCCTGTTCAATTAGGTTAAGCATCCACCTTAGTAGGAATCCTACAACCATGGTAATGTATTGAATTAAGAACTATCCCAACAATCCAATATCCAAAACTGATACATTAAGATAATGTTTACAAGTGGGAGGTGCAATAAAAAGGAGCTTTAGAAACACTGTTATTTGAAGTTTTAAACAGACTGGAACAGGCCTTAGTCATACTGTTCAAACCCTAGGAGCGTGTTAATTTCATAAGGGGAACAGGAATAATTGCATCTGCAAAAGCTGTTGCATAATTATAGCTAGCTCAGCTTTTAAACATCCAAGAGAAACACCCAAGAGGACCCAAAGAGGCAGCAATAAGAAAGGAAGGGTGAGTAGGAGGATTTATCTAACTGCCTAGAGGCAATTTCTACATGCCCCGAGGAAAGCAGAACATTTGCTGGTGGCATCTCTGTATGTATGATTGCTTTTACTGTCAGATTGCATCAGAGCAATTTAGAGATGTGCAAAAAGCCATGAGGAATTTTATGAGGCATATTGAATTCTCCCCACATAGCAATCCCATTTCAAATTTGGACTCCTCAAGACATCGGTGGGAGTGGCAGGCAGCAACATCTCGGCATCTCCCCAATCTATTTGTAATAACCTGAGTCCTGCCCTATCATACCATCTGCTGCCTCCAGTAGTAATCTGGCAGCCAAAATGAGGGATGGCAGTGGCAATGTCTCTGGTGCCATAGTTAATGAAAAATTTAGAATGCCTAAGAATTTAATATGGTTGTCAAGAGTGATGGAAGTGACTCAGTAATATCCTAGATGGAAGGTGTTTTGAAACATGCAGTGTTCGTGTTTAGTAATGTTGCAGGTAAAGTTTTAAAGAAAGGAAACAGGAGTTCTGGCAGTCAGCATGACTTTAAGATGAACATATGATAAGATTTGATGAAAAGATTTCAAGGGTATGAATTCTTGCATTATGAGCCAAATAATTACAGCTTTAGCACTATTACCATTCCAAGCTCGTGATGGTCAACCTGGAGTTAGCTCTGTACTTCCATCCTTTCTCAGAGATTATTTAGAAAGACATACTAGGATAGAGACATTCAGAACGTCCTAAAAAATCTACAGAATTAATCTCTTTTATCTTTGCAAGAATTTAGATCTGGATATGACACAACAGGAACTTTGTCAAAAGACTGGAAAAATGATTAAATCAAACAGAGAAAATAATCACCACACATAAAAATATATGGCTGGGATATCAGGTATACAGTTCACAATTCTGCTAGTCGTCATTGACTATAGTGGGCAGTACCTTTCTCTGTTTCAAGGCCATTGAGCCAGCCTTACCCAAAGACATTTCCATTATTATGTGGCCAGCATGGAGTGCTGTTACCTTCCCACCAAAGAAGTTTATCTACTTCCATTTGCTTCCGAACTGCTAGAGTGGCAGGAGCTGGAGGCAAGACAGGAGCTCACCGCATCACGTGGCATTTAGGTCTTGAACCTGGGCTCCTGGCTTTCCAGCTGACAAGCCCAACATCTTAACCGCTGTGCCGCCATACCACCCACAGTTCACAACAGACAATGAGAATTCAACTGACATCAAAATGTTAACATTTCAGAGTATCTTCCTACATGCTTGTGAAGCAGCTGCTTTTATAGTTCATATAATTTCACCGCAATCAAGAAGAGTGTAATTGAGGTTAAGGAGTTAACATGAGATGACTCCTGTTAAATGGCAAGATAGCAGCTGGCTTTGGAAGGCTGGCCTGCTGCTGACTGCTGACTATGCATATGCAGAATCTTTAAGTTTATGAGCTGGAGAAATAGCTCAGTGCATAATGAAGCACCATGAACCTGACCAATTCATGTACTTAACCAAGTAATTACCAGGATCACTGTCTCAGATTGTCCATAAGCATTCACTTCAAAGGAAATTTGGTAATCCAAGAGTCCATCTGATTTGGCATTTCCAGCTGAATCATTTCCTAGATGCTTCACAGGAAAGATAGAAGGCAATAATGAACTGATCTACTCTGTGATTTGTTCTCTACTTTCAATAGTCTATTACTGAAAATATTTCTTTAGAGAACAAATACAAGCCCTTTCTTTTTAGAGATGCAAAGTCATATAATTACTGTTTGTAAATATGGTGATATAGCTTCCATAAGACCTAAGTATAATAAGCTAGTCAATTAAAAATATAATTAAGCACAGGTTTGCTTTAATGTATAATGAGATCTTATCACACATTGAGCAAAGATGATCCAAAGCATTTGCTAGATATTGTTGGCAAACTATAATAAATATTTATTTGTTAGGCAGGTTGATATGGCTTCCCATCTAAGCAATGGAACTCTGGGTGGCAAATAAAAATAAAAGCATAATATATTATATTATATTATCCAAATCAGCTAAAATAAAAATCAAGTTGATGGCCTTATAAAAATCTCATTGCCAATATCACCCACAACCACATAAGACCTCTACTAATAGCCTGGCCCCAGTGTTGGGGATTTGAGGATGGGGGAGAAATCAGGTCATCATAACTTTCTGGAAGGCCAACAGGGTTGGGTCCATCCACACCTCCAGGAGGAGACTATTCCATAAGGCAGCACCATGGTAGAGAAGAATATACCGATAAAGTAAAGTAGAAAATAATTTAACTTACTAAAATCTTATTAGACAAAGAGAATGCACAGAAATTATGCAAATGCTTTTTTGTAAGGCAAGAAATGGCTACTGAATGGTTAGGTCATAGTTCCAGAGCAAAGTTTATGTAACGTCGGATAGTTGTTTCTGGCATGTCAAGGGGAATTTTTAAAATTAAAAGTGGTTACAGCATTGCTAAAGAAATGTCTGTAGTTCCATGAGTAAAATTGAAAATGATTATCAATTTGGTTTCTATTTTTATATTAAATCTGTAATTTGAATTTGTAGAAAAGAGAGGAACTATTTTGATTCACTTATCAGTGTATCTATCCTGAATCATCTTCATTTCAGAAATACAATTATTCTTTAGTTGTCATACTTCTCCAAGTTTTATAGTGCAGTTCTCTATTTTTTAAAAAAATACAAAAATGTACATTAATAGCACATAAAGTATAAATGTTTTAAACATTTATCCAATGTATGCATTATTACAAAAGACAATATAGTTCAAATTCATCTTATTGGGCCTGGAATTTAAATAGAGTTGGGGCTGATCAGGATTTAGATGAAACATTTTCTAAGAATATCCATGTTATAGACAAGACAGTGAAAAACAACAACCCAGAAATAGAGAAAGACTAACCAGTCCCATGTATGCCAAGAAAATTAAATAGCTTTTTCTATGAACTCATCAGGAGCTGAGCTGGACACTAAAGCAACTCTATGCTTTTTTGAGTATATTTATCTGGACACATATATTTACATTTCTGTTGAATGTATAAAAGTACACCAAGGCACATCCATTCAAAATGCACCTGTTAGAAAAATGCCTGGAAAATAGTGTGCATTGGGAGAAATATGTATGTATGAATTTTCTAATGTGAGCATTGGGAGAAATGTATGAATGTTCAAATCTTGTTTTTACCTCAGAATTCACAAACTAATGGTGTAGAAACAAGATGGAATGAATTGAGGCTTCAGGATGTTGGAACGGTATAGGAACTGCAGCAGACAGATTTTACTCATTATAGCTTTGCCACCTTTTACTCTGCATTTGCACAGTTTCAAAATTGTTCCTGCCTGCATCAATTTTAGTCGGTGATACAATTTTAGTAGGTCATGCAAAGTATAACAATGAGCAATATCTCTCCCTCGCCCAATCTTTGTCAGGAAAAAAAGGCATCTCTCTTGATACTGAGTAGCTACGACCTCTTGTTCTGCACTCCTTAGCAGCCATTGTATATATCAGAAGTTGGAAAGAATCCAAAAAAGGAAAGAAAAGCTGTATCTCTTAAAAACTGACTTCCCCACCATAGTTCCACCAATTACATCAGCAGCAGGGGCCAACTGCTAAAAGCAGCAAGCTCATTACTGTACTTTTTAGGAACAAGCAATGCCTGAAAATTCCCATTCATATGGAAATGAAAAGACAAAGTCAGTGTATAAAATTAAACCAGGGCTGTAAGGTATACACCAGCGAGAGTATATATGGGAAAGGAAGATGGAATATACTGCCATGGCAACCAACATATCACTTATTCCCCCACCCCCCACTCCCTTTTCACTTATTCAAAATGTTTCCTGGAATTGCAATACATGAAACAAATGCAACAAATGAATCAATCAAAGAACAATGCTGGACATAGAAAAACAATCTCATTTGCTGACTCTCTACTTTTCACATACATTTCCCTCCCTGGCTGAGCCTCATGATCCAGTATTTTGCTTTCAGTGCTCATACTCCCGCTAGCATATTCAGAATGTAGAGTGTATTCTCTCTCTATTCCAGAGGAATGAGCCCTAGAGAAACAAGAAGGCAGAATTCTGAATAAAGTCTTGCTTCAATTTGAAAAATGTAGTAAGGCTGGTAGAAACATATAAAACATCATGGATAAGAACTGGGGGGATTTGCTGACAAGAAAAAAAATATTTTTGACCCAGGATATAGAAATAGCAGTTAGACTTATAAACCACTTCACAGTGCTTTACAGCCCTAAATGGTTTACAGAGTCAGCATATTGCCCCAACAATCTGGGTCCTCATTTTACTGATCTCAGAAAGATGCAAGGCTGAGTCAACTTTGAGTTGGTGAGAATCAAACTGCCAAACTGCAGGCAGCTGGCAGGCAAAGAAGTAGCCTGCAGTACTCCATTATAATCACTGTGCCAACCTGACTCATACCACGGATGTATACAACTATTTAAATTTTCATTTGTTTCCAACGTTTTCATCTGTATATTTTAAAAAATGTATTTTGTAGCTAGTTTGCTGATTCAGCAGACTTCACAGAAATATAAATAACAGGCTTAGGAAATTGGCTAAATTTATACAAGTTTGGGGATAGTCACTAGCACTCAGCCATGCACTATCATGGGATGTCATCATGATCTCTAGAAGTAAAGTGGAATATAACACTAAGAAAAATTAAGAAATGAAGCATTTGTTTTTAGACAAGCAATAAAAATGCAATTTTCAAATGATGGCACAAGTCTTATATCCAATCCTTCCTTTAATTCTTCCTTCAGCAACTAATTGACCTTGGAGGACCTAAAAAATGTAAACAGGGTTGACATGGAAATCCCAAAGCTGTAGGTTAGACTGGCAAATCAGTAAAGTATACTAGCCTACAACCCAAATTAATAGTTAAGAACAAGATTCGTATTCCAAGAATTTTGAATTCAGTCATAGAATTGTCCATTGCTGGGAAGACAGAATAGACAATGTTAAGTTAAACAGAAAAAATATTAACATTCTCACCCCCATTAAATACATGTTATCTTTCTATATTCTGAAACATCTTCCCCTGACATGGTTTCCTTCAAAAGTACTGCTGGCTGGGAATAAATCTAGTTAAGATTACCAGGCTGAGAAAGGCATTTGATAACAAGTGGCTTAAAAATCTTCCATTCAACTTTGAAGCCCTTCACGGCATGAAACCAGGTTATTTTCAGAACTGCCTCTCCTCAGCTGTTTCCACCCATTCCACTAGGTCCAACAGGAAGGACATGCTTCAAGTCCTCCCAGTTAAAGAAAGTCATCTAATGGTACCTAGGAAAAATATATTTTCTGTCACAGTGCCTGCCTTCTAGAATGCCATAATCCTATAATTAAATTGGTCCAGAAATTTAGATGGCCCATTGAGAAAGATCTCCTGGGGTTTTTTTCCGATAATTTTATCTAGGTTTTCTCTTGGTGACCATTGTAGCTTTTTACTCATTGTTAGTATTTTTTAATTGTTTTAATGTGTTGTTAACTGCCCAAAGATGCCCTCATAAGATGGGCTGCTATATAAATTGAATTAATAAATACATAAATAAGTAAAAAGTAAATTCAGATTCCTGTCAGGCCTCTCGCTTATGAATAATGAATGCAGGTCTTTCTTTACTGCATACTTTTTTAGTTGCATTTTTCCACTGAAAAACTGGCAGCAAAGAAATAACCTGTCCACACCTTTATTGTTTTATTTCTGATCAGAATTTCTTACTTGCAGATTTGCCAACCCTTGTTCCAGTCCAGGAATATTCCATCATTTCATAACTCTGAATTCAGTGTAACTTGAGTACCTGCCATGTATTTATATTCTACTCTCATTCTTTGAATCCTGTTACAGCAAGTTGTCATTCAGTTCACACATCAAATGATGTTACATCATATGTGATATCATCTAATAGAAGAAACAGATTATTAGTTATAATGGTAGTTTGATTAGTGTAACTAGAATTTTTTTACTGACTTATTCCTAAAGTTGTGAAAGATACACTAGGACAGAGACATTAATTTTAGAATTCTGGATATGCTACAGTGTTCATTTCTACCACATTTTAACCATGCAATACCATCCTCCCTGGGGTGGAAACATTTTGTAAAATGGTTCTGAAGACTACATTTTAAAAAGAAATTTCTAAGGCAATGCTATTAGAATAGTATTTCATGTTCTTTGCTCAAGCAGTGCTGAAGATTTACCGCAGCTTTTCAAGTCAATTTCCTTTACAAGAGAAATTAGTTATTATTAAACAAATTGTAGAGGTTTATACACAGCAGCAAATATGGTTCCAAATGATCCTCAAGCAGTTTCAGAATTCAAAATGTTTCTCCTGCTTCTCCTAAACAAAGCATCAACTTTTCTCAGTAGGTACCCAACACAGAGAAAAATCTATGTAATTTAAATCTGAAGGCAAGGTTTTCTTGTGGCCATGAATTCCCTTTATTATCTTCAAATTTTCATATTGTCACTAGCTTGAGCCATTGTACCAAACAGACAAAACTTGTCTAACAACTTTACATTAGGAAATGCCACATATTAATTGCGCAGTTGCAAGTCAAATAATATTGTACAATATTATACAGATATACCGTTTTTTGAGCCAAGGAATCTATTGGCAATATGCACAAGTAAGAGGCAACAATGATATTATAATCCACTTATATCTCCTCAAGTGTTGTGGCATATAGTTCTCTAACTTCATCAAACAACAGGTACTGAACAAAGGTGCAGAGAATGGCATCACTGTGATGGAAATAATATATCAATGTCTAGTTGCATTGGACCAAAACTTCCTATCTCTTAGAGTAGCCAGTCAGCTAATCTCTGGGAATTCTACAAGCAAGATATGAACAATAGGTAATGCTCAAAGCTTCTTGTCTCTCATGTGGGAACCAATATATAATGCTAACTAATTTTATTCTTATATTTAGCCATCATACATTTGTCTTTAGTTTGTGTGTGGTGTGTGTGATAAGTGTGTGTGTCTATTGACCCATTTCATTTTAGCCTTACTTAATTTTTCATTTAAAGTGTTAAGACAATCCTTTTTTGTTTTGTTTTGTAGGGGGTGTTGTTGCTGAAAATCAGAGGGAAATTATATCTCTTACTCTAACTTCTTGCAGTTCCCATGCATTACATATTTAGATAGGGTCTGATAATCCAGCTCTTACCAGCTTTTCCTACTCTTTCTCCTCTCATTTGTCTAAATTGTTTACATTGTTGTGAACAGATAATGATGATGATGAAGGTAACAAAATCACCATTTGCAAAAAGCAGCTTACTTGGAAAGGTTCACATCCTGCAATAATTCCTTTAATGCCACAAAACAACATCATCTTCCTATCCTAGATACTGAGGAAAGACTTGATAAGTGGACAAAAATGTCAAATCCAGTCTAAACAACGGAAAGCTATGTGTCATACCATAATAATGATGATGGAAAAGAAAAGGAGATGAAGATGGTCAAAGCATCCTAGATTGTACACACAGAGAAATACAGATATCAGACAAGAGGGCTGTTTTTCTTTTTCATAGAATAGATGGATGCAATGTGTTTGTGAACACTTTGAAGCCGGCAGCTAATAGCAGCAGTGAAAAGAGATGGAAGCCTCTCATTATTGAAGCCGGACCTAGAATCTTCTATATGCAAAGCATAGACTCCACAGTATCATTAAGCTCTTTGCTAAGCTCCTTTGAAGTACTGAGGGCAAGACTTAGCTACCTTCTGGGCTCAGCCTTAAGTACACACATGAAGGACTATATCCCATTGAATTGGGGGAATGGATGAACATCTTGCCCAAAGGACTCCCTAATGCCTACAACTGGTGTTCTTAAGAAGAATCCAATATTGGTCAGGTAAGACAATGGCCAAAAAGAAGAACAGTTCAGGGATTCCATCCAGAATTTTGTAACATTTCCCCTAACCACTGTAATGTTTCGTATGGTGGAATTCTTTCTATGACTGATATCTACAGCAGATTGTACAAACAGATACACACAGATACCCAGTCCAGCCTGATCTTGCCATCAGACTGCAGTTCAGGAGAAAGCTAGTGACTGCTTTCATCCCACTGAGTTCAGTAAAACTGGAATGTTTGTAATTCATATTCTGGATTGTAGCCTCAGTGAACTAAGTCCAATAAAATTATTCTCTTTCCCCCAGACCTGCAACAGATTTGATTTTCACTGAAGCCCTTTAATTCAATTTGGGTTTGACAGTAAATATATATTTTTTTAAAAAAAATCCTGGTCATTAAAAGAAAGAATATAAGCTATGAATGAATCATAGCTTATAGCAGCATTAAAAAAACAAATATAATACTCACATGGTGCACTTATTAAAAATTATTCCTCCTCTCCACAGACACACACAGGTTGCTTGCTCATAAATTCAATGAGAGAAAAGGGAGTGATGTAAAATGTCTGCGATACAAAGTGTCATTTCTAAAATAATCAGCTGTGGCACTGAGCCGTTGCCTAACTCTATATGTTCATATCAAGTTGCTCCATCAACTTCTTTTCACTCTATTACTTAAAGGTGGCAATAAACAAATGGAGATGGGAGAGAAGGCTTATGTTCACTATCATAGGGGCAACCAGAAGACCTGAACTCTGCAGAATTCATCTCTGGTCCAGCATTTTATAGGACAGGCAGAGAGATTTATCATCAACTTTTATAATTGTTATAAAACAGTCACAAGGTACCAAAATTAAATAGCAATATGGTAATGTTCATACTTTCCCTTCCTCTCTAATCTGCCTTTTTGTTGTAACAGCTGAGATGTCAGTCGATAATACTCCACAAAGCTCACAACTCAGCAATGTTTTTGTAACTTTTAACTGTCGTGGTCAAAGCAAAATGAATAACTAGTTGGCAACATATTAAGATTTTTTTTATTAAGCTTGGATTGTAAATCTCACAAATACGAGACTTTAACAAACCTCTGGTAAGGTTGAAATTCCCCAATTATTTGGACCAGTGGGTGTAATTTGGAGTAATCTCAACTATGGATGGAATGAAAGGCATGGCCAGTGGTAAAATATTCATTCACCAGAAGGAAAAAATATTTTTGTATTATTTTCCTGAACTGGTAAGCACAACTCAAAGCAAAGTATTAGGTTGCAGGAGCTGCTCGACTTCATATCTCTTCAGAATGCTTCTGCAGTCAATCCAAATCCCAGATATATCTTTGCAAAGAAATGTAGGCTTGTGGCTGATTCTTTGCTTTGTATGTTAGCATCACATTCATCTATCTGAATTAAAGTAATTTTAAAAAGAAAGAAATTAAGATGCAGCAGGAAACCTATTGAACACATTTGTACCTACAGTTTCCATATTTAAAGCCCCAGATAGTAGCACATCTATGTCATAAATACCAGGCCAGATCAACTCTATTAGAGTTACAGTATCTTCTAAACAGCCAGGCTTCACCAGCTAAACCTAAGAAAGAGAATAAATATTACTGCATGCAGTTTTTGTCTGTCTCCTTTCTCCCTCTCTGTAATATCGATATATCGTCTATCCTACCATAGATCCTTTCTGGTATATCATCAAAAGTATTGCTGTGAGGGAAAAAGAATGGGATGGAAACAAAACTTATATGGTAGTCATGGAGAAATGTATTTGTGAAATTGGCCCCTCCTTCAAGATTGGTTTCCCACAAAACATTTTGTTAGGTCTGTCAAGTCTGCTGGATATCCACAAGATAGCAGCAAGTGGATTAGTTTTCTTTATTGCTTTGCTTTCATTTGGTAGCTGCATTTTATCAGGTTAGATCTGTTAGTCCTAATTTAATTGCTAATCCTGTGTGCTTCAATGGATGAGTTGAAGTTGACAATAGAGGGTAAATGTGGTATATAATATTGGCATATACATTTGACAAGTAAAATGAATTATATGGATAAGTGATTATAAGCCCTAAAATATATGTCCATGAAGTAAGGTTTTCCCCCTTTATGGTGCATTTCAAATTTTCCAGTTTTATTCGTGACATTCATATTGGCTTTTATAGTGTATACAGTATACTACTGGACTTAAAAAATAGAGACTTGATTCAATTCCTTGCTCTAATATGAAATTCACTGGATGGCAGGCAGAAAGATTGTTTGATAGTAAGTCCAGGATTCCCAGGGATATATTTGATGCCAATGAGCAAGGCCAGGGGAAAGAACAATATCTACAGCACATAGGAGAAATTCAATCTTTTACTACCCATGTTTTTTTCTCTAAAAGTCTTCCTGCTTTGGGGAAATCATAGAATAATACCTGACTAAAAAAATACCTAGGGAAGAAATGAAATTATATGTCATCCTTTATCATACCTCTCTAGCCTATATGTGCAGAAAAGATATAAGAAGCAAAAAGATTATGCACATTCTTTGAATATAAGTAGAATGAGGAAATGCATTTGTAGTACTGTTCAGTATATCATCTTTTATACTGGAATTGACTACAGTCCTGTCCAACACTGAAGTATCTCAGTGAGACTTTACAGGATGCTCTCATTTAAACAGCATTGCCTGAACAGTAAGGCTAAAGTCAACTCGAGGAACAATACCATCATGAAATTGATAAACTACATGTCAGCGTTCCATCTAAGTTCCAATAATTCACTCAGCATTCAGATAAGAATTAATCCAAGTAACACTTTATTAAAGATGTTGGCACATCTGGGAAAAACCTGATTTTGAAGCCCCAGGTTTTTTCCCACTCAAAAGAGAAATTCAGAATTCAGAACCACCTTCAGAACCACCTTCTTTTGTTCATCATAGATCACATTCCCCAATCACATTAGATACCCAACATGCCATCTTCCATCTCTGTACTTCTTTTCCAGGCACCGCACGGAACGGCCTTGACATTCTTGATACATTCTTTAAGATTATAATGTTTTGACTGTACCCCACTAACTACATGAGAAAGTACTCCCTTTCTAATTCTCATCTACAATTATGTGGCAGCCTGCAGAGGCCTCGAATTCACAGCTTCAAAGGCTGACAAAGACATTCCTTTGCAAAACCCATCCAAACAGATTTGTTCAGGAATATTTCAGTTCATGTAGATTCTGGAGAATCATAGCTTTGAAGAACATTTTTCACAATAAAATATAGTTTCCAAAATAAGATAATTCACATGTGAATTGAATGAAGCAACAATAATCTGTGAAAAATACCAGAAGATGTGAGAAGTGCCAAAATGGGACTAAACATTTTTGATAAGACCATGGAGCCTTCATATAGAATGAGGTACAGGTAGACCTCAACTTATGACCACAATTGAACCCCAAATTTCCATTGTTAAGCAAGTTGTTAAATGAGTTGTGCCCCATTTTACGACCTTTTTTGTCACGGTTGTTAAGCAAATCACTGCAGTTGTTAAGTAAATCATGCAGATGTTGAGTGAATCTGGCTTCCCGCATTGACTTTGCTTGCCAGAAGACAGCTGGGGAATTTACAAATGGTGATCACATCACCCATGGACAGTTCAACTGTCATAAATACATGTCAAGTTGTCAAGCACTTGAATTTTGATCACATGATATGTGGGGATGCTGCAACAGTCGTGTGAAAAACAGTCAAAAATCATTTTTTCAGTGCTGTAGTAACCTCAAATGGTCACTAAATGAATGGTCATAAGCAGAGGATTACCTGTGCCATGCATTGTGGGCATCTTGTACATATATAAAATGAAGTCTCCTTACTACAGATTAACTTTGTCCAGAGTACTTCCTTCTTAGAAATTTTATACAAGTGGAACATATTTAAATTAGCCTTTCATCCTAAAACACACTATCATCCAAACCAGGGGTCCCAAATCCCCCAGACCACAGCCTGTTTGAAACCGTGTCGCGCAAGTGATAGGCAAGCATGCCTGCATGAAGCTGCATACCTGCACTTGTGCGAGCGGCAGGCAAGCGCGCATGCGTGAAGCTCCACTCACACAAGTGGAGCTTTGCACACAATCACAAATGCCCTCCACTCTGCTTGTGCGAGTGGAGCTTGGCATGTGAGTGCATGTGTCCACCTCTTATGAAAGTGGAGCTTCGTGCACAATGCAAGGGCCCACCGCTTGTATGAGAAACTCCATTTGTGCAAGTCGAGGGCCCATGCCCACCACTTGCAACAATGGAGCTGTGTGCACGTGTTCACCCACTCACATTACCACCACCATCCCCGTGCCGTGAGTACAACCTGGAAAGATTGGGGACTGCTGATCTAAAGGACAAAATGAACTGGAGGAAAAGTAATATAAACGAAGACTGATGTGCCCAAGCTACTTTATACTGATCTTTGATTCAACAACAGAATTGTTGATTCTCAAAAAATTGACAAGGTTAGCGTCTCTAATTCTTCCCAAACCTTTTAACCAGAAACGCTAAAACTTATTTATGAGCTCTTCTCAGTATGTGCTCCATCAAAGAAGCTTGTATAAATTTAAGCCAAATTCTATTTTCAGAATGAGAAAACAATTAAACCAAACAACAAGTGAATTATGAAACCGATTGATTTTTTTTAAAAAGTATTCTATTGTATTTTTCTCCCTAGTTCTGAACTTACAGACATGTCTTTGCCAGGCAGCCTTTTCTTCTCTTGTATCATTATAGTTTCCAAACTTTTATAATACAAAATTTCTGCCAATTTTAATCGGTGAAGTGCAAAATCTGAAAATTAAGTCAAATACTGATGTTTAATGATTAATAATAAATACATAAATAAATAAAAGGATTAATACTTAAACGCTTGTCCAGTTTATCTGCAATTTTTCTATAAAACAAGTTTGTGACTTTATATTGATCAAGGAAGCATTAAAGGCTTCAGATCTTAAAGAGTAAGTTGTATGCAGAATTATCAAACAACAAATTCACTTACAGCATTTATATTTGAGTAAATGAATATAGACCTGTAAATGCAGAAGTTATTTAATAATAGTTAGAAAAACCCAATATCAAAGCCATGAATAAATATATGCCAGGTTTGTTAATACTTATTATGTAATTTGTTATTACTTATTATATAATACTCATACATACACATGCACATACATATGATAGATTGATAGATTGATAGATTGATTGATAGATAGATAGATAGATAGATAGATAGATAGATAGATAGATAGATAGATAGATAGATAGATAGATAGATA
>JANHFL010009544.1:160158-175735 GCA_032468155.1 Oxyrhabdium leporinum | reverse complement strand
AAGAAGAAGAAGAAGAAGAAGAAGAAGAAGAAGAAGAAGAAGAAGAAGAAGAAGAAGAAGAAGAAGAAGAACCACCACCACCAGCAGCAGCAGCAGCAGCAGCAGCAGCTGCTGCTTTTCCTTAGGATGCTAAGTAGACCACCATCAAGGACTACACAAGGAAATGTCACTACATTGGAACCAAGCAAATAGTAAGGCATTCCAGAAATTTCATGCCTTCTAAATCTACACCAATGAAAGAAATCTAAGGTATGATTGCAACCTAGCACAGTGTGTCCTTTATGCAACTCCTATATTATCAAAACACATCAGGAAAATGCCAAGTTCAATCCCTGGCTTCTCCAGATAGAGTTGGATAAAATCCTTCCTGAAACCTGGAGAGCTGTAGTTAGTTTTTGATTATAGAGCAAAGACCTTGCTGAATAAAAGATTGTAGGGTTGTTCAAAGCATTTAAAATAGGCAATTTTCACAAAGCAATCTGTTTGAACAAAGGAATTGGGGCAATCCCTTAAATGTTTTCCCCATCTACGACAAACTTACATCCCAAGTCACTGGCAATGACTAAAGGAAACCAAAAGCAAAGCCTCAGTTTTGGGGGAGGGTTGGGCAAGCAGGCTGGTTGAATGTGCTGTAATTGAATTTGTGGGAGGCAGGGGCAGTGGCTAAGGGAAAGCAAGGCACTGAGAAGATTAGGGGAGAAGCAGATAAACCAAAAAATTGAATTTAAGTAAGGGGGGGGGGGAGAGAAGATATGTGCTGTAAAAAATCATGCAATGCTCTTTATAAAGTACCTGCTTTGAATGCTTGGCACAGCCCTATAAAGCAACTTCTTGTTTTGCTGATGATTTAGTATCTAAGAAAATTCCTATTACATTGGATAAATAACTAACCAAAAATAGTCTCTTTACTAAATGTGGCTTTGATCCAAGATTTTAAGGAGAGGAATATTTCCTTAGATACAGCTTTATACCTTAGAATAGTATTTGGAGCTGAGTCTGAAATTAAAGCCACATATACAATATATATTTCTAACAATTGAATAGTAATATCCTGGCTGCCTTCAGGAGTAGTCCTGTTATGAAGCGTATTATAGCAGTCTAATTTAGAATTTAGCAAAATAGGAATATTTAGAATATTTTTCAGCATCAGTGAAAGCTCACAACAGGCAGAAGCTCATTAAGGAACACTGCTACCTGCAACTCCAAGAATAGGAGCAGATGCAGAAATACAGCCTTTAAAATTGTTTATCAAATTCCCATCCTGAATTGTCTCAATGATACCTGCCTGCAGCTAGTTTAGGAATGTCTTCTTCAAGCTGGTGCCCTGCAGAAATATTCAACTAATTCCTATAATCCCCATCTGGCTGAAGTTTACAGAAGCTGAATCCAAATTATCTGGAGGGCAACAGTTGGAGAAAGCAGCTTTAAGGATAATGCAAGCTAGAGTCATGAACATTATATAAGTCCCAGCAACAATATGCTTGTTCTGCAACAGATGCATTTCCTGGAAGAAGATTTATCTCCCTCTGAATCAGGCAGGCTTTTTAAAAAATCTTACTTTTTAATTGCATATTATAATCTTAGCAGCATTCCTTGAATATACAACCTTATTCAAGTAACCTTCAAAATGACCCGACAACACTGCTCAGAAGACTTCATACAGCAACACTCAGCAACCAATCCATTCATCCTATAAAGAAGTGAAGGGGGTGGGGGAGAAAGAAAGAATCACAATAAGGATGAAAAGTTTCATTCAGCAAAGCCTTTTGTACAACAAAGCCAGAGATTGATTCTAGGAAAGATACAAGGAGAGCATGTGAAATATATTTCCTTCTTAACAAGTACTTTTCTCCAGAGAACAGTCTTGTGAAGGTCAATAGGTATACTACTTTCACTTCTGTCTCCTATAATGATCCAACATAATTCTGTTCCTGATACTAAAAGGCAGACAGTTCTCAAACCCTATGCCTGCTGAGCTAGAGATGACAAACTTTGTGCAATGAGCTTATTTTCCACTGAGAGTGGATTGGATTTGTGGCATTCAAAATTTGTAAATACTTTGGATGTAAGGAAAAAGCAGATGGCAAATAGATTGGATCCTATTAGTGGAATTCTAAGCCATGTGCATTTATTAGTAATTCTGTCTGGCTCTCAGCTGTTTAATTATGGCAATAACAATGCCACGTTTTTCACTTAAATTGAGGAAAGCTTGAGTTAACTATGGATGGATTTTAATTCCATTACTGACCCATGAGTTCAGTTCCACTACAAAACACAACTCCCTACGTACAGAATGAGCTTAAGGACACCCTGGGGATTGATAGTGAGCATCCAAGGATGTTAGAGCGGATGGAAGAAAACAACTTGACTGGATTGCTTTCTGATTAATTGGTGTTCAGTGACTGAATACATATTCACTATTTCAGCAATTTTGTGAATGAGTAAAATCCCCATATTTGCCTTTTTAAGTGTGTTCTGAAACTGCGAGAGATGCTCATTGGTTATAAACTCTCTGTTCTGACCTGCAAGGATCTAAAATACCCTTAAAATGACAACAAAGATATATAGTTTTCTGAAACTCTTTTCTATCATCTAGTGAATGACAAAATTTTTGCAATCCACATCTGTTAGATCTACCCTGTTCTAAATACAAAAATTCAAGATAGCTATCTAATTAGTCAAGAACTGTTTTCCTAATATGTTCCCTCCTCCCTACTTCTCAAAATTGAGGAAATGTGTGGGTGGGAATACGAAGACAGTTCCCACTTTGGAGGGACCCTTCATTGTTTTTTTTGTTGGCTGGTTTGGCACAGTTTCACCTTGGGAGGTGTATGTTCATAGCTGTTGAATGTGGATGGAAGAATCTGATCCCCAGGATTGGATGGAAAATAGAGCCATTGTAAGATGAGTTTTCTCCTGACTTTGCAGAGAGATAATTGGGGGAGGGCATTTGGCACGGCTTGGGTTAGTCATCTGTTCTGCCTTTAGCTATGAAGACAAAGTGATCAGCTGGACAAAAGAGTCTGGGAGCCAGAGTTAGAAACTGTCCCTGGCTCTATTGAATCCATACAATCTGCATTGTGCCCTGCATTCCAGTCCCCTTCCTGTCTTATTCTATCTCTTCTATTTCTCCCAATATAACTTCAGAAAGATCTTGTTCCTTCTCTAGCTTGGCTGGCTTGGTGGATTCCAATTTTGGCTCTTGCCTAGCATTGTTCCTTAGTCAAATAGCAAGATATGCACCAGCAGGCTTGGCTCCCTGGTGGAGATCAACTTCAGTCTACTGGGGCTATAAAGAGCAGGAAGAATTTAATAATTAGTTCACACGAACTAAACTAAGCCAGAAAGATAACATATCTTGCAAGATGAGAATCATGGTCTGCATGATATGGTAGTGGGCTCAATTTTTTTTCTTATATCTATGTTGTGCAAAATTAATAAGGAGGTATTTGCAAATAGGTGATGAATAAAATAGCTCTGAAGGTTCTACAAAGCCAGCAAATATTGTATGTCTGAAGTGCAGTGGAAGGAAAGAAGTGGGCCAAGAAGGCCCTTTAGATTATCTCCTTACTGAGATTGATTGAAGTTCCTAAGCTTGGGCAAACCAAGTCTGCAAGTATTTTACAGAGCCAATTTTTCTCCATGTCATTACCAAGGGAGGAGGTCTATCAAACTTGCTTAAAACCAACCACACTGGGAGCTCTCAATGCCAAGGGTAAAGTATGGCAGCTCTGCCTGGGGCATGAAGGTGACTATAATTCAGGAAAGTGCAGGGTGAATGTGAGTTATGACTCTGTCCTACACAAGTGAGAAGCCTGCAATCATTTACTTGGTGCTGCTGGTAAATGATTTGGTTTATTCTTCACAAGGGAAAAGTGGTGTGCTGGACTTGTTGGAACTGAGAAATAGTTTTTTGAAGCCATTTCTGTTTAATTCTTTGCTGCTTATTTCATTAAAACATTTTTTAAATAAAAAGATGTTTGCATGTGAATATGGTGGCAATCAAAAATCAGATGGCTAAAAGCTTCCGCATTCAAATTTAGCCTGAGTGTGCCTTTTTCCCTGGAAAAAAGCCTACAAAATGAATGCTAAAGGGAAAAAAATAGGTTTTGTCATCACTGTTAGAAGACAAGGAGGAACAAAATGTTAAACCTCACTAGTAGACCCCCTTTTCCCAGGGGTTCCCATGAGAAGAAAAATTTGATAGGCTGTGAACAATTTGGAGGCATTTCCTGACAATCTGTCTAACCTTGTTCATGGGTCTTCTGCCCAGGATTTCTCCCTCCAGGACAGTTCTCCAGGACAGAAAATGAAAATAAAGGTATTTTGGATTTTCCTACCAAAGCACAGTTACAGAATTTTAAAAATCTTGTCCCAGTCCTGAAAGATGTAGCAAAGTTCCTTTCTAAAACCAATGAAGCCAAAGTTTTAGATGTGAAAATGGAATTTACTGTGAAAGACAAATATAAAGAAAACAGAGAAGACCAAAGTCACACACAGAATAAATCAATACAGTCAGCTGAGTTTAAATAGTTACTTATAACCTCCTTGAATACACAGCTGAATTTTAGCACATGCTGACTGCAGAGAGGATGAATGGATGGAGAGAGATCCTTTTTGATCTTGTGCTTGGATGTTCTTAAGCAAGCCTTCTTGTTCTTTTTTTCCCTTACATTGATGTCTTTGTCTTGTTATCTCTTGAGTATTTATCCTTGGTTTGATAGAAAGTGGGGGAATAAATGAGAGCCAGCTTCTTTGAGGAAACTGACTGTTGCTTTCCCCATGCAAAGACCACACTACCTCTGTATTATTCTGGTTCCAGTCAGGAAATAAAAAATTGCCTATGGTCCAAACTTCCTTTCCTACTAATCCTAGGTCAACTCTCAATCTCCCCAATAAGGTCTGTTTTTCTACAGGTTCTGCCTTTGCTTATATCAGGCTACATGGGAGAGACTCATTTTGTGGAACAAAAGCTAATTCAAGCCCTCTTGCATAGGTTATCAGATGCTTTAAGGGACACTATTCTGACATTCAAAAACTGGAGATTTGTCATAAGCCTTCTTGATGTAAATAATCCTCTCTTCCATGTACATATCCATGTATATATCCATATCCATATCCATACACACATACACACACACTACTTGAATCATGTCTCAGTTTTTAGTTCTCAGAAATGAGTTACTGTTTATAACATTTGTTGCCCCAAACAAAAGTTGAGTCAGGCAGCCTCGGTTGTAACAAACCTACATAATTTGGAGTCTTCTCAGTAAATCTAAAAATAGGATTCCGTAGTACCTATAATATCAGATAGAGGAAAAAGAAATACTGATTGAAAATTAAGGCAGATAATAAACTGAACAAGGTTTTTTATTACCAGAATTAAAATCCTGGCATCCAAAAATCTTAGTCACTGAAGGTGTAATTACTGGGCTGCTCAGTATACTGACAGATGTAGTTCCATACATATGGAAACCACCAAGCTGAATTAAGACCTTCTGGTATAGTATTTCAAAATCTTTCCCAGAAGGAAGGTTGTTTTTTAAGATGAAGCCTTTGATAACTCAGGGTCCTGAAAATATCTTCAATTATTTTTAATTTGGGTATTTTAAATTACCCTCACTCTTTAAATGGTGGGATGGATTGATCCATCTGCGATCAGATTTAAGCTGAGATTCAACTGCAGTAAGTCAAATATATTCTTAATTCACTGTACAATTTAATTAATTCACAACAGGGTGTAACCCAGACTTTCCTGCTGTTCTATATTTTCACATTCTCTTTGAACACACCTGGTATTTTCATGCTTTGATGCCATTAAATAAAAAAAAACCCACTGACCGAGAGTGGAAAAGTTAGCTGAAAGGGGGCATTGTGGCAAACAAAATAAAGTGTGAGTGACTGGTGATTAGATTTCCTAGCACTTGTAATTTTTATTTGAAAACAGAAACAGGGTGAATGGTGGATAAAGCAGTAGGGTTTGACATTTAACTTCTTTCACTGAGGTTTTTTTTTTAAAGTCTAAATTTCTCCTGCCATTCATGCAGCAGAAAACAGATATTTTAGCAGAATAATGGGATGAGGTAAAACTAGCTATAAACCTAATTGGATCGTTTTGGGCCACTCAGTGACTGATGACTTTTCTTTTATATTGCTGTAGTGGAACAAAATAGGAAAGGGACCGTGTGTATTATCTTGAATTTTTTGGAGGAAAAATATCAGATAGATGTAATGTATGGTAAATGTCTACACTTGTGATTTAAGATTTCATTTAATGCCTGTGTTGAAGCAATCAGTATTACCCAGATCAATGTGCAGATAGAACACAGTTATCTTTGGATTTCTGCCTTTAAATGTTCAATATGATCTTTGCTTTTATATACGTTGAAGAAAGTTTCTAAAATGTGTATTTTATCATAAAATGTGTTATCAATGCATACTTTGAATGTCATATGTATTTTGTAGAACATATATATCATTTTAACTATGGACTTCTATGCTAAGTAATGTAGAAAGGGAAAACAAAAGATTTATAAATGCACAGTTATGAAATGACACGCACCAATCCATATATCCTTTCTAAAGACAGTTTTCATCTATTATGAATTGAGGAACAGGCTGCACAAAAAGGCAGCTATTCAATTCTGGCTTTCTCTTCATTATCACAGCAAGCTTCACTGCTAGTTCTGTTGAAAATGGTATAAATGGGACAAGTTGCTGTTTCCATTATTAAAAAGTGAAACTAACACCCCCCCACACACACACCCCACACAGATCCAATGTAACATTTCAGCAATCTGGGTTCAAGGGCTTTTTGTTATGAGTTCACTGAATGAATGACTTGAGAAACAATCACTGGCCAGGGCCACAAATAATACAAATCCATTATTTGGTTTGTCTAATTATGCTTTGTTGATATGTTAAAACTCATTCCTTAAAATAAACAATGGATTGCTTTTCCCAGACTGTTGATTACATAGATCGTTGATAGTTGTTTATTCAGTATCTTCAACATGTTCAAGATCTTCATAAATGACCCAAAAGTGGAGATTGAAGGGGTATTCATCAAATTTGCAGATGATACTAAGCTGGGGGGAATTGCTAACAGTTTGGAAGAGAGACTCAAGATTCAGAAGAATCTTGACAGATTTGACTATTGAGTCCTATCCAACACAATGCAATTCAGTGGTGAAAATGTAAAGCCCTACACTTAGACAGGAGAAACTAAATGCACAGATACAGAATAGGCAATACCTGGCTCAACAACAGTAACTGTGAGAGGGATTTAGGTGTTTTGGTGGACCCCTACTTAAATATGAGCTAGCAGTATGCTGCAGCTGATAAAGAAAGCTAATACAGACTGAATCAACAGGGGAGATAGCATCAAGAACATGAGAAGTGATAGTAACACTCTGTGCTAGTATTGCACGAGGTGACATTTGGAATACTGCATCCAGTTCTGGTAACCATGATCCATAAGTGATGCTGAATCTGGATCTCTGGATTTGCAAATGTGAAGGTACAAATCAGCCACAGCCATCTGAATGCTGCTTCAATGCCTGCCCTTCTAATTTTTCTAAGCATACTTGTAATGCTCAAAATATACTTGATAGCTGGCCCAGATTATTGATCAAGCAAAATAGTTTGTTTCACTAACTATTGCAGAGGAATATTTTGGGAAGTCTTTGAGTAGTTTATTTTAAATTGTTTGTTTTAATTCTCAATCACATCTGATCCTAATGACTTATATATCTAAATGAATCTTCTTTTATGCCAAAGTTTAATAACATCTAGGAAGCATTTAAGAAATCTATTCTATTCACATAAGAAAGTTATGGACCCTTGAGCTTTGTTACCTTTGCAACCTCAACGATCTCATCAGTATACAAAGAACATCATGCATGATCTGTCATGCTTTCCAGGGAGGCAATGACAGTGATAGTAGGAATAGGAAATAGAATATATATACAGTGCTACTAAAGGCCTTAATTGCTTGTAAAAGCTGTTACTGAAGCAGGATAAACTTTTAACTCTACTTTTCTTAGAGAATAGGTTCTTGATAATTTCACTCTTCTAAAAGCATAAAAATCAGAACAAGTGTCAAGAAAAAACATTTTAAATCAGTACCATTTCATTTAAAATTACAACCAGTTTAACTCTAGATTAATATAGATTTATCCATACAGATAACAGACAGCATCTCAAAAACAGAAAATCCACATGAATTACGTCACAACATTTGATGTTGTGAACAGTTTGGAAATATGTAGCACCTTTGCTATCTTGAATGTCTTACTTGTGGCTTCTAGTCTGGCTTTTATCCTCCCCATGTTTAATGCAGAGACTGCCTATTCTATCTGGGAGCAGGTAGGAAATTGTACGGGAAACACATAGTCTGCTGCTTCCAGGAATGTTTGCAGCAGTACTGACATACATTTCAAATTAATTGAATCATATATTTCAACTACATTTTGCAGAAATATAAATACCAGTTACACAATTCTTTGAATTACAAAGCTATTTTCTTTAACGTACCTTAGTTGTATTTTTTTTTCAGTCAGGCTGTAACTTTTGAGCATGATGAAGACACGTTGCCTGAAATCCAGTATCATATGACACAACTATAAATTGGTGCATAACTATTCAACAATATGGAGGGGTTATACTCATGATGAATAATTTGAATATGAGTCCTCCAAGGTAGACTAGACTGAAAAAGCAATTCCATTAGATCATAATTACTTTTATTGTTGGATTGAAGAGATATTATCCATATCATTTTCTCCTTTAAAACTCCCAATTTCAGTAAAAATGCAAAAAACAAAATAAACAAAAACACCATGATAGAAAAGTTGAAGCTAACAGAGATCACAAATATTCTCTTAAAAGACCCCTCTTTGTCTTTACACCCTGGACTCATCTTCTGTTTTGGTATAGTTTGGTAGTTCCTATTGTTGCCCCTTGTTTTATAGAAGGGACCTCACTGGAATCTGGATACTTGAGGAAGTTTGCCAAGAATGTAAATAAATAAATAAAGTGGGATGTTCAAAAGAGATAGGATTTTCAAACTCTTTGTTACCTTTCTATCAATTAAAAGCCCGAGTAATAAGAATAAAAAGAAATTATGTTGACAGCACCACCTCCTATGTAGGAAAGTGTCTTCTTCTGCCTGGGAGATAAATTAATCTCACAGGAGATAAACAAAATATAACTTTATTATAAATAAATAATAGCTTGTCACACCACCTTTTTCAGCTTTAAATATTAACATACAGATATTCCTGTAAAAAGAAAGAACTACTCAGATCATGGCTATAAAGTAATTTGTATATTCATTAAAAAGAGAAAAGTATTAAAGAAAAAAACAATTATCCAGAAAAATCACAAAAAAGCACTGGCTTTCCTCTGCCTGAAATATTATAAATTCCAAAAAGATTTTAAAATGTATCTTCAGAAATATAGTCTGAGACATGCATAAAATCTGAATCCAAATGCTCAGTTATAAGCTTACACAAAGGCATAAAGAAAATGAAACTTACCTTGACACACAACCAAAATCAAGAATCTAGCACAAATTCCTAGTTATACTTATTAAATCCAATAATAATTTGCTTCATATTTTCTAGCTTCTCCAGCTTCTTAGATCTGTCCAACATAAATCAGAACCTGCATATAATAGATCCTCTATTTTTTTTAATCCAGTTTCTCTCTAGTCATTTTTACCACCATTTTTTCAAAAGGCAAAACCATTTCCATATCCAGCAAAGGACACTGTTAAAAAGCTTCAATTACTAAATAACAGAATACTGAATGGAGAGAAATTGATATGAACTTATTTCATTTGTGCTGTTATCCCGGTCTATTTTTAGATCCAACAAAGAAGTTTGATTCTATTTGTTTTTAAAATGTGCAATGACTTGGGACTATGTTATTCAAAGGATTAGCTCCATGGATCTTAGCTCCCAGTAGGATAAATTCATTTAT
This sequence comes from Oxyrhabdium leporinum, assembly GCA_032468155.1. Taxonomy (NCBI): domain Eukaryota; kingdom Metazoa; phylum Chordata; class Lepidosauria; order Squamata; family Cyclocoridae; genus Oxyrhabdium; species Oxyrhabdium leporinum. The sequence goes on along the minus strand of JANHFL010009544.1, from coordinate 165,751 downwards.
CCTTTCTCAATGGCTCCTGTCAAGTTAATGACAATGGAGGGTACTGAGAAAGAATATTTCAATAATGGTACCAATAAAACCTCCCCAGAGTTTGTAAATAAATCAATTAACAGACAGGTTATACAACTTAGGAAGAAGACATGTCTATAAACCAACATGGACTTGGAGGTATCTGTATATTAACATTATGAATTACAGATAATGTTTCTGATTCGTATATTTTTTCTTGGATACTGCTAATTGAAATTCTAGAAACTAAAATAAGAACATCTTTTCAAAGATGGTTTGAACAATCAATTTGAGCTGCCTATTCATACCACTTCTAGCAGTTTCAGAAAATATTAAGCATCTTGTTTCAATAACAGATTTTTCCAGATGTACCAGAAAAAAAGATTGTAGCTGTGAATCAAGAACTGTGGAATATGCTTGTAGCCCAATGTGCTTAGCACAGGATGTAACGATGGGAAGGGAGGAGAATAATAGCTGAGGATATCAGGCTCAAATTACAATATGGCTGGTCAATTCCTGTCACAACCAATGGATCAGCACTTGGTTGATCCCCAAAAAGAGAGAGAGAGAGAAAGTGAAACAGAGAGAGAGAGAGAGAGAAAGAGAGAGAGAGAGAGACCTGATCCTAGCATTTATGAAAAAATGGTAGAAAGAAAAAAATGAAATGAAATGAAAAAATGGTAGTAGTGGCCAAACTAGTTTCATCAGATACTAGACACTGCATCTTTGTTCTCAAAATAATTGATAAAATGTATTGCTCCAATGCTTGCTGAAAGATTAGTATTGTCCATGGTTTGACTTCTGCTGCAGCCCTTCTCTTTTTGTGGGAAATTGGAACATAGTAAAAAAATGTGGCTGTTGTACTAGTTGTGATCTTCCCCAAATGATAGGCCTCAGCAATCAAGTCTAGTAACAAAAGAGACAGATGTTTGATATCTTGATCAGTCCCTAGAAATAACTTGTGGCTCTTCCAAAGACATTTCAGCAATATCTTTTATTCCATCCATACAATTTATCCATTGTTTTCCCCTTGTTCATCTTCCCTCAGCCTCACTAAGCATTCAAACACAATGTTTTTCTTGTCCATCATCTGCTCACATTACATGCCCAAAACATGGCAGTTTTCTGCCTGCTAATCATTATAAGGGAACAGTCTATTTGATTTAGGGCAAATGGATTAGCTCTTCTTGCAATCTTGCACTTGGAACTCTTGGTAAGTATCTCCAAATCAATAATTCAGAGATGTTCATCTTTTTTATCTTGTCCTTTCTCAATATCCAGGGTTTTTTTTAGTCATATGGTATAACTTGAAAAGCTATTTTTTTTAACTATTCCGGTCACAGAAATATTGTTCGATTTCATAATCTTATCTCCTTCTTACTGTCTTCCCTCCAAGGTTCTTTTTGCATCTCCAGGATGCTACTGATTTATATTACCTATTATTGAACCCAAGTATATAAAATTGAACATTTTCAATTACTTGCTATGAGATGTAAAATAAAAAATGTAGGTTGGCATTATGTTTGACTTCTTAATATTAACATTACTCCAGATAGTTCATTTTCCTTTTTTTACTTTACAAAGTAAATAAAGAAATCTTTGAAATTTTCTTTACTTTTAGTTGTCAATGTAGTGTTTTGCGTGAATTTCAGTTTTCCAGTGTTTTGACCTTCAGTTTTGATTTAAATTGTCTTCCAGTCCCACCATTCTCACTATGAAATGCCTCTTTAAAAGATTGGTCCTCTGCTACAAAAAGACATCATTCATAACATTTACCTGACAAAATGTCTATAATAAACTTCTATAAGGGGATTGGTTTCATTTTGCTCTGGTTTTATTTTTATCCAACTATTTCCAATAGGATTCCTCTGATTCCTGTATTTCTGGACAAGTAAATTTTTTCTTCACATATAATGCAATGTTATTTTCTTTTTCATTGTTCAATTACTTTGCTACTGTTATGTTTACATTTCATTTCTCCATTTTTATTGTTATAAACCACATAGGGTAGCCCAGGGCAACATAGGTGGCAAATCAATTTAACAAATAAAATATCTCCTCTTCAGATATCTGTTTGTTTTGAATAAATTGAAGCCCTCCTATGTTGTGTGATAGTCATGGGTAGCATCCTCCTGAGTTTCACTGATGCCTATCATATATTTGTCTTCCTGAATTCGGAAGTTCTAGTTCTCTGTTTCTTTCCCATACTCAGTGCACAAATACTTTTTTAAAATATGAGGTTTGGAAATGCACCACTTCCTGGCATCTAATTGTAGTGTTCTGTAAAAGTCCAAATCCTCATCCTGGCTTCTTGCTTTCTCTCTTCCGGTTCTATTTTCTTGACTCCAGCTCTGGCTATACTCCCCTTATTGTTTGAATTTAATAATCATCTTATGAGACTGTGAGGGTCTTGCCAAATATTTCCTCGTTTTTGTAAGGTATTTCTTGTATCTTCCCAGGAATCCTTTACAAAGGTAGTACAACCTGTTACTATAGAATCAGAACATTTCTTGCCAATCCCATCTGCAGAGTCAGTTACTGATTTCCAGGAACTCATTTTCTCTTGTCATGTTATGATCTTCAACAGAAAGGACTTATGAAAAAGCTACTTGTGTTCCTATTCCTTCACCTTCCTGTCAAAGCCTTCCAACCTCCAGAGATTCTTTCAAGATACTTCTAGACTTGTTACTTGTTTCCACATGGATCAACAGTGAAGAATAGTTGTCAATTGATCTGAATAGTCAAGCCGTCGCATCCTATTTCTGGGTACCAGTAAGATCATACACTTTCCACAATGTTATTCTGCACACACCTTTCTCAGTTTGTCTAGCAGGGGATTGTTCACCACCATGCCTTTAATTTCTGGGGCAACTCTTGTTTCTTTAATTGATGTAGGACCAAGTGTTTTTACAATATTCTGTATTTTTCATTTCTGATTATTTTTTTCTATTTGTTGGCATTCTTTACTGAAATGTTTTTCCTTATTCTTTCCTTCTTGAAGTTGCAAATTTCTGTTGAGTCATCATATATTATTCTTGTTAACCAAGTTGCTATCTCTCCCTGCTTATTTAAATTTGTTCTGAAAGCGACTTGAAACTTTTCCTCTTGACATTTTAAGAATATTTTTTTCTGCCTCAGTTTTTGCGATATCTGTTATCTCTTCCCACGGTGCTGTAAGTTCACCTTTGCATGATAAGCATGATAAATATGTTCCTTAGGAAAACTTGTTTTTTAGCATAGAAAGGAATCATTCCCAAATCTTCCAAATTGATCTTCCAAATGTTTAGATTATTTTCTTCCCAAGCAATATTTCAAATCTCCTCCATGGTAGAAGGGTAGCTTCTGCAGATGTCTTTTTATAACTTCGGGCGGTTTATTGCTCAGAAAAGCATAAATCTGACAAGTACTAATTCAAGTGGACATAACATGAGCAGATGTTTTCCAAGGGATCTCTCTCCCCTTCTCATCTTCCCCATTTGAATTTTCAGCAACCTACAAGTGTGCAGCTTTTACAGCTGGCTGAACTTCTTTTGTAAAGGAATACCAGAATATTCCCTTTGAAATACACCTGCAACCTATAACAATGCACTGACATTGAGAAGGTACAGAATAAATTATTTTTTGAGATTTTTGATATGTGAGCTTCCCACTTATTTCTCAGGCAATAAAATAGATTTTTTTACACTTCAGTAAATGACAGTCCATGAATTACTAAAGACCTAGACAATATTAGCAAAAGAGAATAGATTCAAAATTACTCTAGTACCATTTGGGTTAAAACCATCTCCTGTTCCAATGCTGACACATGGCATGTTCACATAGCATGTTAACTAGTGTATTAATGTTGAGTAGGTTTATTTGATCAAGTCAAGCAAAATTCGTTTGCTGGTCCATTTTGAAACAGAACCTCTAGAGACTCCCAAGTCTTTATTAAGAACTAAATCTAAGCTTTGGCCCTAAACCTAAGCAGACATAATTTAATGCTCTGCAGGTTGGTTTAACAGCAGTATATGTTTTCACTTTCAGGTAGACTAAGCATAAATGTAATGGGGAAAAGCTTCAGAGTTATGAGTTATATAATATGTGTCTGTTTATTATGTATTATGTATCTGTTTATCAGTATATACAATGTTTTCTATCTGACTTACTAATTTATAATTGTTTCATTATAAAATAATGAATATTCTTTTATAATATTGATGATTATAATGAATAAACTAAAAATACAGAAAAAACCAAAGTTAGACAACTATTGAGTTTCCCCCAAAATAAGACCCGGTCTTATTTTCTTTTGGGCTCAAAAATAAGAACTAGGTCTTATTTTTGGGGATCTTATTTTTTTTCACCTACAGGAAGTGGCGAGCATGGGGCTGATGGGAGTGGGAGTGCTGCTACCAATGGCCCCAACCTCTATCCCAACATCTACTTGCCTGTCACCACAACAAAGCAACAGAGAAAGCTCTTTGCGTGCCCCGGCCTCCACCCTCCCTGCTGCTGGCCCTGTGGCTACTGGGACACTGGAGCTCCGGTCTTGCTCAGACTGCTGCTACGATTAGGCAGAAGGCCGTGTGGTACATCGGGATCACCTCCCCTCCCCCCCCCCATCTCTGTCCGGCTACTGGGCCTGCTGCACCTGCTGCTGCTGGCCTCACAGGGCTCTTCCCCGCCAGGCCCTGGCAGGAAAATGGGGAAGGAGGGATTTTCCTGCCGATCCTCCTTTCCTTGGGGATGATTTATGCCAAAGCCATGTGCGTGTGTGCAGGCTGGTGGGGTTGATGAGCAGAGAGGGGGGAATCTGGTTTAGGTGAGTAGGGTGGAGCAGGGAGGCAGAAATATTTATCACTCCTCGGATCTTGTTGGCTGCCTCTGTTGTGGCCAGCCAGCTGCCAGTGGAGCTGGTGGCAAACTCGGACAGTGAGGAGGTTGAGGAGGAACTTGGGCCATTCCTGGAGTCTGGGGAAGGCTCTGATGGATGCTCTGCATCAGAAGCAGAGATAGGGCCAGGGTGGTCCAAAATTTTTCAGCTGCCTTCGGAGTCAGAGATAAGACGGGAAGAAGAACAGCTGGAGCCTGTTCCAGATGCGCGTATGCGCAGAGCTGTCAGGGGAGGAGAACAACTAAGGAACAGGAGCTGACTCAGAAAGAAAGGCACATGTGGATGCTGAATGGCCCCTCCCATGGGGAATAAATAGAAGCAAAAGGGGAGTGGTGGTTGTATAAGACAATTAGTTCACTTATTATTATGAAGATTTGCTTATTGTGGTTCGTACCTCGGAGACTCCTTGCCAAGAATTAATTTACAGCTTTGTGACCGGAAGCTCTCGGCCTGGCAATTATCCAAGGACTGATAAGGTCTGTTCTTGCACTTAACCCTTGGAAAGGATTATTGCCGGGACTTTTCTGTCTGAATTCCATAAATTCACAGTAACTAAATAGATAGGGGTTTTTTGGGACAAGGAGTCTTTTTCTTGGTTCTGCTAAGCCTGGGTCAGAACAGCCTCGTTCATCACAATTTGATTTTGCTTGAGATGGTTCCTCTTGACTCACGAGATCAGCCGTGGTGGCAGCGCTGCCTCCCGACAGA
>JANHFL010009544.1:149471-160058 GCA_032468155.1 Oxyrhabdium leporinum | reverse complement strand
GAGGGAGAAAGATCGGAAGTGCCTGCAAAATGGGAGGGCAGGGTGAGGAAAACTCTTTCAGAAAGTTCTCTACAAGTGGGGGGGGGGGAGATTTTCCTGCCGATTCTCCTTTCCTTGGGGATGATTTATGTGAGAACAAAGCAAACCCATTCAGTGTAACTGCATATCTACACATGGTAGAAAGTAGGTTGGGTAAGCCACTGCTTTGGCGGGCAGGAGCTCTGTGGCAGTCTTGCAACAGGGTTAGGGTTAGGGTTAGGGAGGACAGATCACCCCTTCCTCCTTTGCGCCCCAAAAATTGCCCCGCACCAGGCAGGAGTAGATGGATGAAGGAGGAAGGGGTGATCTCCCCCTCCGTCCTGCATCCCGCTGCAGGGCCACATGAAGATCTTGCCCGCTGAAGCTGCAGGGTGGCTTACATTAGGCCCACCCCAAAAAATCAGGCTATGGATTATTTTCAGGGTAGGTCGTATTTCCAGGGAAACATGGTAAGAGAAAGAAAGAAAAAAGTGCAAAGACACAGAAAAAAATGACTTCTGACTTTTTTCAGGGCAGCAAAATATATTTTAAAAACCCTTACTTCAATCTTTTGCTTTATATTTCACAACATTTCAAGTCATTCCCATAATAACAAAATCATTCTAATCATCAAAACCTAAGGATCAACATCTCATTTTTTTTCAGTTTTGAGCAGAAATCCAGAAGCAGTTTCCAAGTAGAAATAAAATTAAATAAATTCTTCTCTTTAATTAAAAGAGTCAGTTTCACCATCTCTGCTAACTCCATCACCTTTACCATCCATTCTTCCATCTTTTTCCATCTGATTTATAGACTGGTACATTATTTTTAAGACAACAGGAAGCTGGTTCACATTGAAGCAGACAACTAACCTTTCACTAAGTTTGAATTAAAATACAGTACTTAGATTCCAGAAAGCCATTCCAATTTTAGAAATGACAGAAGCCATCTGATTATTCTTCAGGATATTTTGACATATCTCAGAACAAACAACTAAACGAAAGAAGCAAGATAAATTCTGAAATGTAGTGTTGATTTCATTTCATATCATAAAGCAAACTTAACATGAATTGTTTAACTTATTGAAAATTTAGAGTTCACAGCTAAGGAATCTACAAAACATGCAATTGAAAGCTCTGAAAATATCCTAAAAAATAATAATAAAAATGGTCTCTAGGACCTTCTTAAAGAATAGCAAAGCTATTTTCCTTCTCAGAAAAGAACACATTCTAGACATCGGGAGTAAGTCTTGAAAAGTACCATCTCAACTCATTACTATTTCCTGTACTGAAAGTAATATGTAGTAAGGATGAAGTAAGAACAGTCTCTTTATAACAGACCTGAACCATTTAGAGCTTTACGGAAATCACCAGCATTTTGTATTTTCTCCAGAAACAGTGGTTGCAATCATATTCATACTGATAAAACAATGTACAAGCTGAGCTCTCCAAGGATAAAGCAGAGCTAAACTTACTAATGTGTATCTAAAACCATTTTAGATTGTTTTCCTCCCTGAATGGATGATGTTTCCCCCTCATATTTCATTTCTTAACTGCACTTTAGATTGATCAATAATTTGCCCATGCTAGCTGTGGCCAAGAAATTAGTCTTACTGTCTTCAGAAAAAGAATCTGATCTGAAATTTCAAATGGAGTTGGAAATTGTTTGGCCACAGTCATAGCTGAATAGATTTTAATCTCAAATGTAGTCTTGTAAAAAAAAGCTATTCCAGTTACTAGGATGCTTCTATCTTGTTCTAATTTCCTCCTAATTACTAAAGAAAGAGACAGAAATGGTGGTGTCTGGATGAAATGACACAACTGGCGTGGGAAGCACTTCAAGATGGATCTGAATCTGACCACAGACTAAGAGAACTGGTTTAATTGATATCACAGCTCAGTGATACAGAGAGTAAGGATGTCAGATGCTATGAAGATTGCTATCACCACCTCAAGCTTATTTGTGTGACTGGGAAAAAGGCAGTTGTTGTTAAATGGTGGAGAGAAACAAGTTGAATATAATATATCTTCACAAGATAGATTCTGCCTTTGAAATTTTGATAACTTGAGAATCCCAGACAAACTAAAGAAGCAACAGATGAAGAGGTAGGTGGGAGAGATGCCTAAAGGAGAAGGCAAACCGGAAAAAGACAGAACCAACAGCTTTGGTAACTTAAATAACACAAGCCTTGTGTCAAGATGAAGGGGAAGCTCACACACTAGTTCATTCCAAAGGATTTTGGAATGTCCTGGAGCTGGGCCAATCCTGGGGCTGCTGCCTGAAGCAAAGGCATAACTCCATTGGCCTTGCAGCTCTATATTATATCACTACTGACATGCAGAAATTGAAAATCTTCAGGAAAAAATGCCTCCAGCAGAAGGAATCAGAACAGGAAAAAGAAGGAAAGATAGAAATTATCTTGAGAATGAAAAAAAAGTACACAGAAGGAAGTGATAGGACTCTTTTACAGACACAATTTCAAAGAAACAGCTAATCGCAAATGCAGAACAACATAACTGAACTTTTAAATAACTTTGACATTCTTTCTCTAAATAGTTTTAAACTATTTGGATACAACTTCCTTCATTCCAATAAGGCTAATAGTGCCTAATGGGAATCTTGGGCCAAAATATGTAGAGGGAAGATTTGGTTTAGTCAAATCTCAAGTCACAAAATTTCTGGGCATATTTCTTTTGATGATACAATCCATCTTCCAATATTTACTTTCAGTTTAATATCAGGGACAGATTGAAAAAGAAACATAAATGGTCAACCAATGTCAGGCTAGACATTGAACTAGAGTTGGGATTTCCTATCCTTTCCTTTATATGAATCTTCATATCTTCACTGAAAGCTTTTGAGAACCATTCCGTTAACTACAAGTCAGCACAATGGCAAAACAGTCAATTAATTTTCTTAAAATAAAATGTTTTATCAGATATTGAATCTTACGAGATATTGGTATTACTATCTGCAATCTCCCAAGAGTTGGTGCAAGAACGTGGAAATCTTGAATAGATTTTTTGACAATAAAAAAGTCATATTACCAAAATCATTTTTATTTGCACTGGGGCTACCTGCAGTGCTTTCTTGGATCACAAGTGATGCCAAATTGCTAATAGTTAGCTGATAGGCAAATTGAAAGTAAGCTTCTTGTGTGATAAATGAGAAGCTAGCAGATCTGTTATTAAAGACTTTTAAAAATCTCAGTGATACATTTTCTGTCTCTGTCTCTGTTTCTCTCTTTCTGTCAAGAAATAAAAATATGGTAACTGCAAGATAACCTCTTGTTGCAGAATCTGCATACAAGAACAGTCCACAGATTAAGAGACCAGATTTTCTATAATGTTTTATATGAAAAGTTGCATACCTAGCTATGATAGTTGTCTCCAGGAATTAGAATTATGGCTGAGCCCATCTCATACCACAGGCAAAGTAAAAAAACAACACAAAATGTAAAGCATCTATTGTATAGAAAAAGATGAAATGACAGATTTATCTTATCCTAAATTTAGATGTAAGACAGAAATCTGTTTTAGAATAGGCAAACTATTTATACATCTATTGATAATTAATTTACTAATTCATTCCTTAAATGACCTCAAGGCAGTGTAGTTGGCTACAGATCAATGCTACTTGAGCTGGCAGTGGCTCTTCAAAATCTGAATGCACAGGATTAGATCATGCAGAGGTTTAGATCATGCTTGAGGACATGAGTCATTGAGCAATGTTTGGGGCCCTAAATAAGCCACACTATTCACCTATTCAATTGGAAAAGTGGCCAAAGTTTTCTTTTCGAGACTGAAAGGTGCATATAGCTCCCAGGCTATATATGCTGTAAGATTTACTGTGACAGCAAAGGTTTAAACTCTTGTAATACCACATATATATATATATATATCTACATTGAGTTTTGGTGCTTCTCATACATCATAAAATTGTCTGAATGGCTGCAAAGATGATATCAACAATGGGAATTTTAGGGATGCTACAGATTGATAGATCTGAACCAAGAAACTTTTGTTTCAAATAAATGATTCTTTTGCTACGATTTCATTTATCTGAGGATGGTATGCCAGTAACCCATATCCTTATTACTATGTTCCAATATATTCTTTAGATGGATTTCCACTAAAGAATTCTTAGGAGCTTCAGTTATCCAGAATTCAGGCAGTCTATTGATAGTAACCATAATGGTATTGGTGATGATTTCCTATGTTTGTTTTTGTACACTCAAGGCAGTGTTCATAGCCTTCTATTTTCCCCACAACAGCCCCATGTAGTGAAATGGGCTGAGAAGAATCACAGCTGGTTTTTATACCTACGACTGTACTAGAACACAAAAACTCTTGGTTTCTAATGTAGTACCTTAACCTCTCTCCTTGGCTCTCCTTGGCTTCCGGCTACAGTTCAAAGTGCTGGTTTTATTTAATCTGTAAAGTTCTGCATGGCATGCTGCCAAGGAACTTTCAGGATCATCTTCTGAAGCAAGAATCTACATTCCCAATGCTGGGGTCCTGGGAGGCATTACTGGTAGTGCCAAAAGTATTGTAGCGTGAGTTGGATTGAGGCTGTCAGGTCCTGCATCTACATGGTGAAAAAAAACTTCCTGTGGAATTTAGCCTTGACCCCATTTAAAAGTTATTGCAAGAAATCTTTGAAAGTAAAACTGTACTGGAGGACCTATGGTGACTGTGAGAGTTCAGTAGACTGATAGTTTGTTGTTTAATTTTATTTTTTTTAAATGCTGTTTTCACTATAGATATTTTATTGAATTGTCTGGTAACATCTGCAAGTCTGCTTCAAGAACACAGAAAGTTAATGGCTGCAGTTAAACAAGTCCAGATTCATTTGTAGATTTCATTGATTTAATTTGGGGAACAATACTTAGTAATAAGCAGCACTGATTTCAGTGAGATTTGCTTCTGGATAAACTAATATTAACCACAGGACGGGAATTATATTGAATAAAATTTTAAGGCAAATTGGAGAAAGGAACTTGTTTCTGGCTCAGGACTAAAGCTGAAAATGATATTATTCAAATTTGGCAACACTATCTTCTTTCAGCAGAGATATGCCATCTTCTCATTCTACCTACTTAAGCCAGATACTTTAAATGTTGGATATTTCTACAATATGGGTAACATTAAAGAGTCCTCCACTACATCTGAGTTGAAAGGACTATTTGACTGACAATGTGGCAAAGTAAACTTAAATGCAGGATGCAATAATATCTGCATTAGCAAAAGTGATTAGTTCCACTATTTTCCATTTCCACAGCATATCCCATAATAGCATGGGGCATTTTATTTAACCTCTTTGTGCTGGTCATATTTCATGCAAACAAATTTCTTTTCCCCAGGTCAAATGAAACAAGAGTTTAGCCAGTATGTCTTGTTTTCCTCCATGCAAGGTGGTAATCTTCCTTGTGCCATTGGAACAAATCTTAAACTTAATTCTTCTTTATGTCTAAAAGAGTACACTTGATTCCTCTTTACTGCTTATTTATGACATAAAAATATCAAAAGTGGGAAATGATAAAGATAGAAAAGTATATCTTGTAATCCACTGTGCCAGATTTAAGCCATGTCAGATTTGTATCATAGCCCACAGGTTCACTCAATAAGCCACCTGGATTTTCTTGACTGTCTGTAACTTTAGAGAGTCCACAGTATATGGTTACGGATCACAACTTGTGCAGTTTTGTTTTAGGTAACTTTGTGATCAAATGTTATCCCACAGTTGGTTTTTAAAACATTTTTACAGAAGATAGAGTTAGAGAACTTTATGCTTTTTAAAAAACAAACAAACAACTAAACCAGATTCTTGTGTATGATCTAATAGATTTGTGAAGGTAGTATGGAATTGAAATTATTGCCCAGTTAAACAGAATTTCTGGACCAAGAGTGCCTCTTTGCAGGCAACTTATGAGCAATATGAACAATTATACAATAAATATTATTGCGCTTCTGGGTGCAATTCATGGTGCTAGTTGTCACTTTTAAAGCCTTCATTGTTTGTAGCTGGATTACTAACAGGACCATCTGTCCCAATTCTACCCATCATATCCAGTCCAGCAGGAGGGGCATGCTCTGGGTTCCCATCAGCTAAGGATTGTCAGCTGGTAGGGCCCAGAAGGAGAGCGTTTTCAGCTGTGACATAGGGCCTCTGGAATACCATCCAGAGATCAGATCACCCTGTTGGCATTCCATAAGGCCCAAAGTTATGTTTTTGTGCTCGAGCATGGAGTGTCAGGTGTGGGACCAAGCCCATTGCTTAGTTGTGTTGTGTTGTAGTGTGGCTTTGTAATTTTTTTTTCCCTAGCTGCTGTAGGTTTTATATTTTTGTGTATACTATTATTATTATTTTTTAATATCATGAGCCATTCAGAGTCAAATATGTGAGATGGGCAGCCATAGAAATCCATCAAACAAACAAAGTTTCTGGGATCCTTCCCAAGGGGCAGTTAATGATAATAGGAGCAGAATCACCCAATGAGACTTCTGTGGTTGTGTCACCTGCTTTCGCAGGCTTCTCCTCAGAGATCTGCCAAATATTTAGATTCAAAAAAACCAAGTATACATTACATAAAATCTGTAATAATGAGCTCCTATGAGGTATCCTTCCTTGACATGTTGCCCTGTGGTTATATTGAGTTGCCAACCGGGCTTTGTTATAGAATAAATCACGAAAGCTTCAAGTGGTTGAGACTGCATATGAAATAAGCAGAAAAATATAAAGGGTGGCATTTACATTGAAATTTTTACTCATTCCACTTCTGCTGGCAAGAGAAAGGTTTCTGCTGTATTAGTCACAGAAAACTCCCACTAGAGGGAGCGTTTTGCTATAGGAAAAGCAGGGCTCTTTCCTCTGTGGTATACATAAATCTGTAGTTCACTGATTTTTGATGCTGACTGATAATTGTTTTAAAAAGGTCTGTTGTCGGTTTTTGAAATTATGATTTAAATGAACTCATTTTGTATCAGAAATGAGAAAAGTAGATGAGAACCAGTCCATTGAGAAGTGATAAATAGGAAAACGAACCTGAATTTGCTACCACTACAACAGCTTTACCCTGATCATGTCCTGACAGCTTTTTTAAATTTAGGAATGCATTGTAGTATATTTAGTGCCCCAGTGATTCTGGTATTGCACTTTATAAATTCATAAATTTTATAAAGTTTGCAGAATAAACGCATTCAACAGTTTTTATTATTTGGAGAAGCAATTATTAGAAAAGGGAAGAATCTGTCACACAAATACCTAACTCAAACTCTAGCTGGGCAATCTAGGTTTGAGTTTCAGAAAAATCATCATGTACAATACCTAATTCTGTGTGGTGGCTCTGATGTTCTATAGTTCTCATGGACTTTTATGTCCTTAGATACAGTTTCGCCTTTCCACTTGATACCTTTCTTATGCTTTTTGGTATTTTTCCATCTGAGTGATATCACATCACCTAATTCACATGGTAGCTGCTATGTCTTAGAAGTCTTTATTCTGGATTTTTTTTCATATGCTGCGGAAGGTGACATCTATCAGAACAAACTTTGGCCTAAATGACCTGTTGTGGTTTGAGTGAATCTAGTGTACTCCATTTTTCATACATGTCCAATCATATTTCCCAATAAGTACATGGCAATAGATGACACAAAGGAGCTGTACTAGACACAACCATGTCTATATATAGTAACTATATAGTGGTGCTGATAACTCTAACATCACCTATATATATTTAAATGTTGGATTTATTGACTTGAGGAAAAGTAGAAATCAACTGATTACACAGATTATTTATATATATTGTGTTATTTCCTGTATTTATTATTTTTATTAAGTAATTTGAGGTGGTGAACATACCTAATACTCCTTCCTCCTATTTTTTTTCCACAACAGCAATCTAAGAGGTGAGTTAGGTGAGAAAAAGTGATTGGCCCAAGGTCACCCTGCTGGCTTTCAGCTTAAGGTGGGCCTAGAACTTTCTGTCTTCTGATTTCTAACTTTGTGCCTTATCCACTAGACCAGGTGTGTCAAATTCACATCGTCAGACGGTTGCAAAGGGGGATCACATGACCCTGGGACACTGCAACAGTCATAAATATGAGCCAATTGCCCAGTGTCTGAATTTTGATCATGTGATCATAGGGATGTTGCAACGGTTGTAAGTGTGAAAAACGATCATAATTCAGTTTTTCAGTGTAACTTTGAACACTCACTAAATGAACTTCTGCAAGTTGAGGATTACCTGTACTCAGGCTTCTCCTTGATACTGTTTTTCTTTCTTATTACTTTTTATCCCTCTCCTGCCATTCCCCCCAGCTGTTCTCACTCTGTTTCTTTCTTTCTCTTAGTATGATCTCCTACAACTACTCTCATTCTATGGCTAGATATAGCATTATATATACATACACCCAAGTCTTTAAAAGGATAGGCACTCATTTGTTCCTATTCAATTACTACATGTTCTGATGCTGAATACTAAGCAACTCTAGTGCAGATGTATGAATTCTTTCTCCTAATCTTTGGAGAAAAGGTTGGAAGCTTTCCTGATAAATAATAATTGGAAACACTTTTTTTAAAAAATATCCTTATTTTAAATCAGCCCATAATTGCCTGATAATTGACTTATAATAGCTGAAAAACATTATTGCTTGAACTTCTAAAATAATTAGATCTACATTTCAGAGAACTCTTGATGTGTTTCCTGATAGTGCCCCTATTTATTCTTCCATTTCTTTGGGTGCTTGAAAAATGACCAAACTTTCTGTGCTTAAAATAGTCTGTCACCTGAAACCCAGCAAGCAGCCAAGCTGTTTTTGATGCTTAGGGCAGTATGAAGTGAATGGCCACAATCTACTACAGTTCAGCATAACCACAAGGTGAAGATAACCTTCTGCCCTAAATAAATTCAATAGAAGCTGATTTTAGAGAAGGCATCAATCAATCCGCAGAGGTGACAGTGCTATGATATCTCTTGGGCAGATTTTAAAAAATGCAATTGGGATTTCAGTTAAAATGTGGGGCAGAAACAGACGTCCCACAAAAAAGGACATTTCTTATTGGCCTTGTTTGAAAGAGGGAGGAATCAAGCAAGAACAAAAGTGTTTGTTGATTTCAAGTGACCACTTCAAAAGTCCGAAGAATAGCAATCCATATTTTTCAGCAGATTGTTTTCTTTTAAGCATCTGCAACAGTCATTTTAGATGAGGCAGTCTGCAGCACAATGCCCAATATGAGCCTTCAACTTCTCTTAGAAAGCATTTTGTTAAGAAAGAAGTAGGCCTCCCTATCTAACAACAAAATATATTTACCCCCTGCATGAACACTTAATATCACGATCAATCATCTTATAAGTTCACCACACCCTATGTTCTTTCTATATACAATGTGAGCTACATCCCTCTTTGCTTTGTTGGGGGAAAAAACTGAGAAGTAGTACTAGATGTGAATAACGAGGCAGCTGCCCAAATCTTGCAATTGGTCTAACATCAGCAGGTTGGACAACTGTTGAGCATGACAGAATTGCAGTACTTGCTTGCTTCGGTATGATGAGCAACTTATGAGCACATATAATCCTGGCCTGAAAACAGTCCAAGGCATCAAACAATTCAGTTATGAACAACAGAAAGGAAAACAGAAGCTCTGTATCACAGAATCAGCTCAAATCATAGAAAACAAGCATCCAACTGAAGAATACAATGTATAAGAGAGAATAGAGAGATGAAAAGGGCATAGGTATGAGGGCAACCATAGGCAAGCATGAGGCCAAATTTAAAAAAAAAGAGATAATAAAACATTTCTCAGGAACATACGTAAGTGCTGATAGCACAACTCAGAGCAAAATGTGAAAAACTGAAGATGTTGTTGCAAGAGTTATTGATAAATCCACCAGAAGCAAAATTAGGTACAAATTTTTCATCTCCTCCAAAGTGAAAGAAAATTCTGAAAATATAGAGAAGACTTGTCAGAATTCACATCACTTTATTTGAGCATGCTGCACATTTATCTAATGAATTTGTTAATATTTTTCCTAGCACCATGGCAACAGATATTCCAACTTATTTTGATATATTTATTCTTACAATATTAATACCTACATGTTACCACTCTGTCTCATGACAATCCATATAGGGATATATATTTTTAGTTTTTAGACCTGTTTAAAACTATAGACATATATCCCCAAATGCATTAAAATGTCCAGATGGTACCATAATGTTAATTCAATCTTAATCATGCATTGCATTGTAAAACAAAACGTAATGACTAAATATTCATGTAGCAATGATTGATTGTAAATTCAATACAGTTAGTTGCACACAAACAAATAACTGGGACTTGCTTAGGAGTAAAAGCAGTGAAGATTTAAAATGTAACTATGTAAACAATTGATCCACTGGCAGTGTGATATGTGGGTAGAAATAGCAGAATTTCCATCAAAGAAGGTTTCTCATAAAATTCTTATTTTACTAATGCTTATTTCAAGCACTGTTTCTGAGGATTAATTTACCCAATCATATTTCATATAATGAAACTGACTTGGATTAATTTGCCAGTAATTGCAGATAT
>JANHFL010009544.1:126993-146987 GCA_032468155.1 Oxyrhabdium leporinum | reverse complement strand
ATTTGAACCGCTAGATTGAATCAGCAGAAGTGGCCTGCAGTTCAACACTCTAACCACTGCGCCACCTAGGCTCTTAAGATGTATGGTGTTCCAAGTAGCACAGTTTTTTGCAGTTCTGCTGGTGTTATTGCCGGAAGCTAAAATTTTTGATTTATTTTATAAAATACTTGGACATGGTACCAAGTGCCACAATGACAATGCCTATCACTGTTACATGTTTCATCCATAATCGCGTAGTTTCAATGGCCAGGTTGCAATATTTCATGTTTTTTTCCAGTTCTTTTTCTTCAATCTCCTGGTACCGCGATATCAATAAATTGTATGTTTCGGTTTTCGACAACTTTGATATCTGGCATTTTGTGTTCCAAATGACGATCCGTCTGTAGTTTAAAGTCCCACAAGATCTTCACCTTCTCATTTTTGATAACTACGATGACGATGACGATGATGACAATGACAACGATGATGGTGGTTGATTACACAGTCGGACAGATGTTCAGGTTGATTTGGCATTTTTATCCATTTATCAAGTCCTTCCCAGGGACCTAGCATAGGCAGATGTTTGATAGTATTAAAAATATCATCGACCTAAGTTGTTCCAAGTAAAACTGCCTTTTGCAACTGACTGATGGTGATCTTGTCAATGCCGATGGTGTTCTTTCTCATCTTCTGCTGTTTCTAGGTATTGCTTTTTCTATTATGCAGAGTTTTTTGTCTTTCTTATCAACAGTTGTTAATTCTGGAATGTTTTGTGGCAGGTCCTTGTCTGCTTGAATCTCAGACCATTTTAGTTTCATTTTTTACTAGTTTATCTATTTTGTGATCCCACCAGTTCTTGCTTGCAGGAAAATGGTTTTTGTTTTTTACAGATATTCTAATGCACCATTGTTGCCAATTTGCCATGCCATTGTTTGTAGTAAATCTGTGCAATCTTCTTTCAGCAGCTGACTAGGTGGGCCATTGTTTCTTTAGTTTCTTTGCAAAGGCAGCATTTGCTCTCTGGTGCTGTCTTCTCAGTTCTTATTTTGTATGCATTTGTTTGGAAGCTTGGTCATATGCAGCCAGAATTAGCCTCTCTATGTCTTCATCTTTCTTGCTCTTCACCATTGGCAGGAGTTCTTGTTAGTTGCTAGACTGCCTGCTAGTATTTTTATGTACTGGCTATATCAGATTTTGCCATGCCATGTCTCTTTTCTAATCTTTTTTTGTAGGCCAATTTTCTCTCTCTTATTGGTATTCAGTAAATTTTTGTATCATAATAGTTTCAGTGCATCTTCTTCTCTGTCCTTTAAATAGTCTTCCAATGCCCTTTTTTCTTCTTCAACTCTCAGGTATTCTTGCAAAATTTCACACCCACCTATGCTCCCTGGTAAGTAGAGTCTGTGGATGAAGGGCATGATTCATTGTGATTATTTTTATGGTCTTCCTATCCAGGTCTTCTAGTTCTGCTTGAGTCCATTCTACTATTCCAACTGCATATCTATTGACTTGATGGTATTTTCTCCATTGAGTTTGGACTTTAAGCTCTTTTTCACTCTCATTATGTGTTCACTACTGACTTTCTTCTTTACTTTAATGTGCTTGATGTTGCCAGCTTGAAGGAAGCTATATTTGCAGTGATCTTCCTCATCCAGACTGTTGAAGTTATTTTCATAGGATATCTTAATTTCTTCAGTTTTCACTATTTTTCTCCTGTCCTTGGTAAAGGTGGCACATTTGTGCAGTCCAAATTCCATTAAAATAACTTGGGCTATATATATGGACAACGTTGAATAGCGATCCTATTTCAGATGGCATTTTTCTATACAGCTTCAGATCATCCATGTAGAGGAGGTGGGGTAATGTGGCAAATATTACTGAAGTTTGATAGCCATGTCCTGACTTGTTCAGTATTGTTGAAAGAGAAAGCAATGCAATGACAAACAGTAGTGTGATAGTGAATTTCCTTGAAAAAAATCATCTTATATTAATCTTTCCCAATTATCAAATTGACTAACAAGTGTGTCTTCCATTGTGCCATTGATATTTGCACAAGCTTCTGATGTTTCTACTGACTTCCGTTATTTCTAGGCATTTATCATTTGGTCTTATTATTACGTTCCTTCTGTTGGCTTGTCCTTTTTATCTTAACCTAGATTCTTTAACAGTGATTATCAGTGCGGTGACCTCTATGCACAAAATTTCATTCCTGATATTATAGCACTGCACCCTCATTTCTCTTCTATTGACTGTTCTACTGAAAAAGGTGAATCCATCCAGCCAAATGTCCCAGTGGTAGGATTCTATTCTATTCTATTCGCCTTTATGCCTCACAACATTCAAATCCTCTTACTTATTATCAATACTTTGTTTATTCATGTAGAGACATTTAAAATAAGGGTTAGACTTCCTGTGTTACTCTTCCCCCTCCTTTATATTGGTATTTCCTTTGCTTCTTTGTTAACTAGAAATTTCCAAAATACTTCATTTCATTCATTCAATTACTTGTCAATTCATTACCCACCAACGTTCCTACAACTGTTATATCTGTGTCCTAGTTTAAAGCTCTCTAGCCATGTTAGACATTCCTTCAAAGATGCACTTTCTTCAGTGAGATGAATTCCATTTTTCCTGAATGCTACTATTGAAAAATCCAAACTCCTATTACTTCTATTACTGGTACCAATGTCGATATTTTACTAATATTGTTGTTGTTGTTTTAATGTGGTAGCTTCAAATGTTAGCATAATTACCACTTATAACCATTAGTACATTGGTATGACCTTCAGATATTTTTCTAATTGAAAAGACCCAGTTATAACATATGGACACATTCTGAAACCCTACTCAAGCAGAATCTACAAAACCTTCTTGGCATCGGGATCCCTGACTCAGCTCTACTTCCTGCTACATAAGATTATTTCAGTTTTGAGATCTTCTTCCTCTGCTAAATGTGCTAAATATATTCTATTTAGCTAATGGGCAGAAGGATATAAGAATTACTTGTGCCACTGTTGCAAAACTACTCGGGCCTGGAGGTATCAAATTTCATGAACCTGTTGAATAAGCAAGCCATCATAAGTTTACTCTTGCAATGCAGCCCTGTCCTAAATTATTATCTATTGCAACAGCTTCACAAAAAATCTTATCAAGTTTTTCTGTTCTTATATCAATATCTTTTCTTTCTGATGTGGCCTCTGGCTAAATCATATATCCTATCTTTGGTTGCTGGGATAAGCACAGCACTGTGAGACTATGGGCAATTTCACACAGCAGTCTTCAGCTGATGCCAGCTGATATTTTGCCTGGATAGCAGTTACTCTGGACCCTAAATGGGGGATTCTGCTTTTTCTTTACTGTGGCAAAGCAAACCCCAATTGTTTTCCTTTCTGTGGACCAGGCTTTGAGGACATATGGTTTCCATCTGAGTGAGCAGCAGTCAGCAAATCATATAGTTGTATCTTAAAGGTCATCTATTCCTGTTCACTGCAGCAGAGACATGCTCACAAGGAGCATTTATCAGCCCACCAGTGAACCAATGGAAAAAACAAACAAACATACGTGACATTTCACAATTCTTACTGTCAGTTAAAAGGAGAAAGCATCAAACTCTTGTCACTTTTCCCCAGCCTTTATACACAGCCCAAAGAGATGACTTCTTCCACCACTTAGCTTGGCCAGCTCCATTAGAGAACTTCAAAGTAGAAAAATACTGGGTTCTATTACTGGGAGATGCATCTGAAAGTGATAGCTATCTGGTTGTGCCATTCAATGTATGCTGTTCTCATCTGCATCTTTTACTCTGCTACTATGTGTTGTACTGTCTCTGAGATCTCTCTGCATAAGAGCCAGTTTGGTCTAGAAAGCAAAATCCGTGAGTTCAAGTCCCATCTTAACCAAGAAAGTCAGCTGGAAGGCCTTGGGCCAGTCACTCTCTCTCTTTCAGCCCAACTCACCTCAAAGGATTGTTGTTGTGGGGAAAATAGGAGTGTGTTGGCTATGTTCACCACCTTGAGTTATTTGTAAAAATAATAAAGTCAGGATATAAATAATAATTGAATGAATAAAATGATCTGCACCTCAGGTACTAGTATGGTAGACTCCTACTTCTATGAATTTGCTTCTGTTCCTGTTCTTGTGCTGTTATGGTCCTTTAGTCAGTCCTTTCCTAATGTTTTCCATCTCAGCTATCTGCTGATGGAACATTCCATGCAGATCTTGACTTGCAATGGCAATTCCTCTACTTAATCTTCCTCCCATGTCTGCTGCTGCATCAGGCATTCTTTCAACATCTCATCCTTAGGTTACATCATATTGATGTACTCCAGTGGCTTTGGCAGGCACCAGGTCGCATGAATGGATGGAGGGATGATAGACAGACAGACAGACAGACAGACAGACAGACAGACAGACAGACAGACAGACAGACAGACAGACAGACAGACAGACACACACACACACACACAGACAGCAGTTTTACTTTAGGCCAGTAGCCAAAGATGATGACTATGGAGGACATTGGCCAGTGACTAGACAGGACATGGAAAGCCCACTACAGTCCACACTAGGCAATTGGAGCAGAAGTCTACAATTGAATGAAATACTCAGACTAATCACAAAGCACTGCTTTTGGCAGCAGAGATTGGGAAACATTATTTTTTACATAGGAGCAAGAAAAGACAAGTGGACACTTATCAGCAGCCTAGGAGTGTGGCAAGATGTCAACGTATGTTCCTGTCCCCAGAATTGGAAAATGTCTGTTCTCATGCTGGAGCAAGTAGTCCATGTGGACAAACCCTAGCACATTTATGAATGCTATGGCTCTTCTGTGAATGTTTGCAAGAAATATAAACATTGATTCCCCCACTGCTGCAGTAACTATCTAAGAATAAAGAAAATCTTGCTTTCCCAATCAAGTCTCTAATCCAGCTGGGAGGAATAGAACACTTTCCCCAAGCTCATTTCTCATTCTAAAGCATTCTTTATATCAAGTTCTCACCTCCAAATAATTAGCGCTCACAATCAAATGACCATTAAGAAACATTTTCAGCCTCTGATTAGCCATGGCTTTTAAGGCAAAGCCATAATAACAAAT
This sequence comes from Oxyrhabdium leporinum, assembly GCA_032468155.1. Lineage (NCBI taxonomy): Eukaryota > Metazoa > Chordata > Lepidosauria > Squamata > Cyclocoridae > Oxyrhabdium > Oxyrhabdium leporinum. The sequence continues at coordinate 141,913 of JANHFL010009544.1, read as the reverse complement.
CTTTTTACAATTATCAATAAACCATGCCACAATAATATTGGTTTATTTGTTCCAAAACATAAAAAAGAGATCATTATGAGAGCTCTTGCAAATTCTCTTGCATTTGACAAAGGAAAGTATTTTCACAGGGCATGAACTATGCATAAACTTTTGTGTGAATCTTCAGGTAGATATCATAATATGCTATCTGCAGGTGCTTCCTATTGCTTTGAAAGCCCATTTCTATTTGAGAGGACTTTAGTGCTCTCTGAGCTTGGTTGTTTTCTTGCAAACACCTCATTATCCAAACGATCATCAGTGGTAGTTAGAAGTGGGGTTTGCTCTCAGGTTATATTCTAGTGGCTTTCCCTCTCAGTATTGGTGGGGGTGGTCTTAGAGTTCTTTGGCTGGACTGTTTGGCTGTTCCTTGATTGGGAAACTACCGACCAACACCAACAGAGCAAGCCACGCTGATAAGAATATCAACTGAGAGCAAAACCCGTTCCTTACTAGCACTGATGATGTTACTTTGTTTGGGTTAGGAAACATCTACAGAAAACAATCAAGCTCAGAGACCACCAAAGACCCCTCATTTCAACCATGAGCTACATATATTCTCCTTTATTGGTACCATTTCTATTTAGAATAGCATTTATTGGAAGTAACCATTTACATGGGCACACCATATGGCCTTTAATATGTTTTTGCAATATTGCCTAAAAGATCAAGTCATATATTCCAATCTACTATTTAATATGTGGCAAAATAAGAAGTCAGTGGACATTGCTGATGCGCTAAAAATCCAAACTATGTTGTGGCCCCAGCAGTGGTGGGTAGCAGAATAATAATTTATGGGATGTGCTCTACAGTTCTTTATTACCCAGAAAAGCCAGCAGAGCCAGCCAAATCAGAGGGAGAATGCAACCTCAAAGTCATTCCAAAGTTGTTTACAAGTGTTCTCTTGTCACTGTCAAAAACAAGATTTAGGATTTATTTATTTTTATTTACTACTTTATTTGATTTCATTAGCTGCCCATGTGAACAAATGACTCTTGGTAGTGTACATCATAAAAACGTAAAACAGTTAAAATAATACAAAATAAATAAATATTGTTGACAAGTAAAACTATTGCCATAGATGTTAATATAGCCAAGAAACAGGGCCCTTTACATACTAAAGGTTCCAGGCCTGGGCATATAACCAGGTCTTCTAATGAAAGGCCAACAGACTTCAGGTCATCCTCAATTCTGAAGGGAGAATGTTGAAGGTTGTTTCAAACTTTCATCCTTTAAATGAGGCAGACAATCTTGACGTTAATAATATACAAATTTGTCCAGTTGTTCATAGATTACAATATGCATCATATGGATGAGTGAATAAAAGAGCATTTTTTAACTTTATAAAGCTAATTCATGGGAAAGCTTAGCAAGACAGCTAAAAAAAATTCCAAGCCGATGCTGGAAAAAGCATCTCAACTTTGTTAAAGTAAACCTATATACATATCTTCAAGAAAGTGAGTGATGCATATAAACTGAATAACCTAATAGTTGAATTGTACCTTTAGGGGTATTGAAGGATCTTATTGATGGTCTTGCCAAGCCTTTATAATGTTTTATCTCTCAGAAATTTTGGAGAAAGAATGAAGAGTGAAATGACTGGAGAAAGGCGAATGCTGTCCCTGTCTTGCATAAAGGGGGGCGGGGGGAGAAGATCCTGAAAATTACAGACCAGTTTAACATCATTATGTGGGAGAATTCTAGAAAAGTTCCTAAAGTGAAGTCAATCTGTAAGCATTGTGAAAAAAATATATTGCAGTCATCAGAAGTCACCATGGATTTGCTAAAACAAATTTTGCTAGACAAATCATATGTCTTGTTTTAACTAATGAAATTAAAATTTAATTAATTAAATTAGATTTTAAGTTAATTTAAGTTACCTGTGTATACTATTATCCCAAGGATGTCAGTACACTGCATGTATCTCCTAGTAGTTGGTGGGATGCAGACAACATATGTTGACTTACAAAGTAATCTTTATGTTACAGATCCTGGTGGTCTCCTATCAATCAGTTTTGACCTTAATTAACTTTTCAAACTAGCCAATTAAGTGCTACCATTTGGTTCAGCATAAATGGATGTTTAGTTATAAGATATTTTTAATTCAACAAAATGTTTGTCAAGTATCTCATGACAACAAGCCAGTTAAGCTGGATGGAATGGCAATTAAGTGGATGCACAATGGATGCTCATGAGATTGAAGGAAGGTGTGAATAGGATGTTACAAAGTTCAATACTGGGTTCTATACTCTTCAATATTTTTACTAATGATTTAAACCAGGAATTTGAGGAATGGCTTATCAAATATGCAGATAACAAAACATGGGAGGGGATGACTAATATCCAAAGACAAGAATAACATTCAAAACCATCTTGTTAGGTAAGAGAAACAGAATGAAATTTAACAAAAAATGGATGCAAAGCTATGCAGATAGGAAATAGAAATCAATTGAGGATATTGAATGGGGAAATAGCTTGGCAGTAACACTTGTGAAAAACATTGTTGGATAATGGTTGATTACAAATGTAATGAGTCAGCAAATGATATGATTTAAAAAATGATGAATACAATGTTAGGCTGCATCAGCAGAAGTATATAGTATCTATAATATAGAAAGTGGTATTTTTATTTTATTCTCTTTTGCTTAGATTCCATTTCACATTAATTGGGTTAGGCTGAAAGAAAGGCAAGGGAATAATCTGTGGACTAAATCCTACAAAGAGGACTAGAAATGTTGGGGAACATTTAGCTATGAAGAAAAAATACAACCAACAATATAACAAGACTCTTCAACCATATGGAAAAAATATCACTGATCAGAAGGTTACCAGAAGGTCCAATTGTCTGTCATCTTGAAGGACAGAACAGCACAAACTTTAAGTTAAAGGAACTCTGGTTGAAGATCAGGAAAACTTTTCCTAACAGTCTAACCAGATTGACAATGGAACAAATTATCGAGAGAGAAGTTAAGTTCTCCTTCACTGAATGTGCCAAACTAGAAGTCAGATAGCCATCTGCTATAGATTTCTGCATGCATCAGAGGTTTGGCAAGCCTGGATGTTTCCTTCTAATTCTAAATTCAACATAAAATCCTTCAACAGGTCAGAAAAGAGTTTCTATCCTTTCTTATTTTAGCTTTTTTCAGGAGTTAAGCCAATGCATTTGTGTCCCACCAGAAACATATACAAGAAACAAAAATGCAGAAAGAGAGTAGTAATAACAGTAATGAGTAGTCTTTCCTTTTTATGGAAAGGAGAGGTGAGATTTTTGTTACTTTGGAATCAATGATAGTTTGGAATGTTTCAAGCAAGCAAATTCTATCCCTTGCATTGTCCTAATAAGCAGCTGTAGGGGAAACTGATTGGCTACTGGGGGTTTTTGTTTGTTCTCAGAATTTTTGGCGCAGGATAAAGATTATCATACATAAGTTTCAAAACTGCTTTTGAGAGATTAGGAAGTAAAAATAGGAATGGTAATGGTGTGCAACTAAGATTCAGATTGATTGATTCTGCTGTGATGTTGAATATCAAATTCATGGTACTTGAGTCTTTATTGTGTCATTCCTGATGATGGCAGATAGTTTTATCTATCTAGATAAACTGGAGGAGAGGAGAGGAGAGGAGAGGAGAGGAGAGGAGAGGAGAGGAGAGGAGAGGAGAGGAGAGGAGAGGAATCTCAAATCTTCAGTACATCTTCATCTGATGCCAGGCTTATTGGAAATTGTCCCAGATATCTTTCTACTTCATATCCTGCAATTCTCCCTATAAACACAGAATACTAGGATCTGTTCAATTTCATATTTTGTTCTAGGTCTAACCAATCCTAGTAATAGCTAAAGTCCTACTATTATAGTAAGACAGTTTGAATGAAATCAGTAAGAATATAAAACTGATATATAGAAGTGTTATCTGGCAGCAGATATTCTGAGTCAGCAATGTCATCTATAGGGATAAAGTAATATTGTATTTTACTGCTTGGGGATTTTGTTTTATCAGCTACATTTTATTATTATTATTGTTTTCTTTTATAAGTTAACCCAGAGTACATTCTATTTTTGTGAAACCTACAAATAACACAGCTAACTTACCCAAAATAGTAAATATATATACTATATAAATAGAATATACTGTATTTGATTTATTCTGCTTATGGAGGTTCAGGAATGAGATTCTCCATTCCCTCCGTCAAAATTCATCCACGGTACAAATGTCTGAGCCGTATTTATTTTATGTAATCATAAACCTACCCAATCAACCTGTTGTTATTATGTTTCAGACCTTCTTCACAGACATGGTGAGGCTGGATGGAGGGAGATCAACCCACTGAGACATAGGCAAACATAACTAAAAACGATAATGTGGTCTCTTACTCATCCCGTTCACAATTAAGGTAGACTTGCTCCCTTTCTTTCTCTGCTAGATGTCTATGGAGGTTCTCAGTCATCCAGGTCATGATTGTCTCAAAGGTGGCTTTTCAAAAGGCAATAGGACTTTCTTTGTTTTTTCTTTAAGATCTTTCACTTCTCATCCCAGAAGCTTCACCGGTTCTGACCATGGATGAGAGGGGAAACATCTTCAAGGAAAAACAAAGAAAATCCAACTGCCTTTTGAAAAACCACCTTTGAGACTACGGTAGCATTTTCTAGCATTTTCCAGTACAAGCCATGCTATCTAGCCCATTTGAATATTACATGCTGAAATGAGTTTAGGACAAGTTACACCAAAGGAGATATTCCAACCCTGTCTTCTCCCCACGCTTATATGGCCAGAACCCCTATTATATTTTATTGCCAAAACAGAATAGGATCTGTTATGCGGCCAAGACTTCTTTAAGCTGTATGTTTTTTAAGTACAGGAACTCAAGGTAGTGTACATAGTGCTCCCTTTTCCTAATTTTTGTTATAGCAACAATCCAGTGTTGTAGATTGGACTGAGAGAGAGTAAGAGGCTCCAGAGCTTGGCTCCTTGAATGAGAACCTGAATCTTCCAACTCCTCATGAAATTACCTTAGCCATTACACCACCCTGGCTCTCACTCTCACTTTTTGCCTATTCTCAATGACATACTACACCGGATGACATACTACTAGGTTAGATGCTCAACTAACAGAAGACACATTTCTTCCTTCTACATGAGACTCAACAACCAGCATTGCTATGTTTCGTACATGTATCACTTTACTAACTGTAAAGTCACACTCCCTCATATCACATTCTATATAACTAAGGAACTTAATTACCCATATTTTCTGGTGTTACTAGTTCTGTGTTGTGATAACATATATTCTCTTGCTTTTGAGGATTCTCCTATCTGAGTCTACATGAATGAAAATATTTCACATTCCTCTTATTTCATAAAACAAATGCACCAATGCCTTGGCATCAGTTTCTTCTCTCACCCACCTCCATAGTCTGATACCCATTGCTGAATTGCCTGCATAATTGGCATGCAATATTTCTACACTGAGGCTTTTCTTGCTCATCGTATCCTTTTTACAAATCCAGACAGTGTTTTCAGGCCAATTTAGGAAAAAGTAAGATCTGAGTAGAATTCTGCCAGACTGGGCAGCTCAAACAGTAACCACAGAGATCATGCAGGCATAGACAGATGCAACTTTAGCATTTAGCTGACCTTAAGCTGATTTTAAAAAGCTATGTAGGATTGTACCAGAAAATATTTAATTGATAAAACATTAGAAAATGAAAGCTAAACTAGGATAGGAATTGAGTGGAAAACTATCCCCTATTTTGGGCAAGAACAGCAATAGTAGACTTATATATCACTTCATAGTGCTTTACAGCACTATGAAGTACTTTACAGATTCAGCATGCCTCCAACAATCTGGGTCCTCATTTTATTGACCTTGAAGAAACCACACAGACATGCCCATGAGGTCAAAATTAGATTGATTTGCCTTTTACTTGAGTCTGTGTGACCCCCATCTATCCTTCAGTGTTCTATGTATTTTCAATTTTTCCTAAGCTGAGCTACTCCAAAATATTGGACATGAATTTCCATATTGCACCTGATCATAAATCATTCTGGTTGATTTTTTTTGGAATCCCAACCATCCTGCCAAACCTGGATTGAGAAAGTTCTTTTAGATCAAGTGGGCCCAACCCAGCGCTGGATAGCTAGTAAGATAAAATATTAAATAAAAGAAGTTTGTTATTTATATACATTAAGTATATTATATACTTTCTGTGCGGGCCAAGACTATTATTCTTCATTCAATATAGCCCAGGCAAGTCCTGAGGCTCCGTCCCATCATTGGCTGGCCCCATCCCTCGCCCTCGCCCTCCCCTCCCTTACCTGGCTTGAGAAGGTAAGGGCGTTGGGGGGGGGATTGAAAAGCGGCCAGGGCTGATTCTCTGACGCCCCACTCTTGCTGGAGCTTCTTCCAGCCCTTGTTGGTGCTGTGCATACCTTGGTTGCTTGGGAAGATGCGCAACCTGCTCTCTGCCCTGAGACACTGGCCCAGCCCGGCCGCGACTGATGCTGGCCTCACTAACACGAGGTGGGGTGGGAATGGGACCCAGGAGGAAGGGACATCGGAAAGGGGGATGGGCCCGTAGCACCCAGCCATGGCTTGTAGAAGCTCAGGTCAGCAGGAAAGGGGGGTTGGCCCCACCGAACCTTGCACGCCCATCCTGGGGGTCAGGCTCGGAGAAAGCCGGAGTGCCCTCGCCAAAGACACTTACCCATCAGCCAGTTTTCCCCCACTCTTGGAAAGCCAAGGCTTGGCCAAGCCAGCAAGCTCTCCTTGCGGCCCTTTGCTACTCCTTTTATTTCTTTTCTTTTTTTTTGGAAATCCAGGCTGGCTGAGGAATGAGCGCAAGCTGTGGCGGAGGCTTCCCTCCTCCTCCTCCTCTTGTGACCCCCTGGCCGGCTATGGTGGGTGGACATGCGTGGGGAGGGTGCACATGCGTGGGGAGGGTGCACATGCGTGGGGAGACTCTCCTCAAATGAGTGCCCGCCCACCCGTCCCGCACATGCTGAGCCCAGACGCTCGCTTGAGGGTCTGCCAGCGTGTGTGCACCCTCCCAGCCCCGCCACAGCCAACTAGGGAGTCACGAGAGGAGAAGGGGGAGGGGGAGGAGGGAAGCCTCCACTGTGGCTTGTGTTCATTCCTCAGTCAGCCCGGATTTCCAAAAAGAAGAAATAAAAGGAGTAGCGAAGAGCCCCAAGGAGAGCTTGCTGGCTTGGCCCAGCCTTGGCTTTCCAAGAGAAAAGAGAGAGAAAGATACACACAGACACACACACACAGAAACAGAGAGGGGGGGGAGAGACATAGAGAGACATAGAGAGAGAGAGATACCGAGACAGGAGAGAGGGGGATACAGGGAGAGGTGGGGAGAGAAAGAGAGATACAGAGGGGGGGGAGACAGAGAGAGAGAAGGGAAGAGAGAGAGGGAGAGAGATACAGAGAGAAGGGGGAGAGAGAGAGAGAGGGAGGGGAGAGAGAGATACAGAGAGGGGGGGAAGGGGGAGAGACGGAGAGAGAGAGGGGAAAAGAGAGAGAGAGAGAGAGAGAGAGAGAAGGGTTTTGTGGCTGGGTAGGTATGGCTAGGGGATCATGTGACTAGGTGGGAGTGAGTGATGTCAAGTTGGCCATGCCCACCCAGGTTTTGTGGCTCCCGGGTTTGGTTTTGTTTTTTCTGTGGGAAACAGGTTCAAATGGCTGAGTGTTTAAGGTTGCAGACCCCTGTTTTAGATCACTATGGATGAGCCAAGGTGGCACAGTGATTAGAATGCAGTATTGCAGGCTAATTCTGCTCACTGCCAGCAGTTCAATTCTCACAGGCTCAAGGTTGACTCAACCTTCCATCCTTCCAAGATCGGTAAAATGAGGACCCAGTTTGTTGTGGGTGATATGTTGACTCTGTAAAGTGCTTAGAGAGGCCTGTGAAGCGATACATATTAAGTGCTATTGCTATTGTGTATGTGAGAGCATGTGTGTGAAAGATGTGCAGATAGTATTTCCATCCAATTGGTTCAATACGAACTAAACTTGTTCCTACCTCCCAAGAATTGTACAAAAGCATTGGCTGTAGTAGAAAATTTTCTTTTGAAATGGAGGGCGGCGGGGGTGGTTGGGTGAGAGAGTCTATGTTTCGTTTTATCAAACTGAACACAACTAAACGACTTGGGTCAGACCAGGTTCTTGTAGTAGTCAGATCGTGGTTGATCTGAATGCTTCGTCCCCAGATGCTTTTCTGCCTAAGCATCACAGATCCCGGGACTAGCAACTTCGAGGTACGGTGCCTGTAAGCCTCTCTACCGGCAGGCAAGCTGCTCCCCAGGAGCGCAGAAGCGCTGGCTGTCGCTTCCTCCATCGCTCTCGGCCAGGCACCGCTCAACGACGACACCCTTTCCCTCCACCGCCCCATTGTTTACCACTGAGTTCCGCGGCGCCTCAGGAGTTAAAGCGGCCGAGATAGCAGAAGCAGATTCAGGTGGGTCACCCGTTGCAGAGCCGGGCCTCCTTTGGGAGGGAGAGCTTCTCGTGGGGAGGGCGAGCGCGCTCTTGGTTGCGGGGGTTGGGAGCCGGGGAGCGGGAAAGAGAGGAGAGCGAACGCCCGCCGCCTAGGCGTTTGCGCGCGCGCGTGCGCGTGTTTGTGTGTGTGTGGTCACAAACTGAGCTGTGAGCGCGGGGAGAGGGACGCGACTCCCTGCCGCTGCCTCCAACTGGCAGGAAAGGGAAGCGCGGGAAGAAGGGCTGGACGGCGGCGGGCGCTCTTCAGCCCTGGTCTCCTCAGCGCCGGGCTAGTCGTCGGAAACCTGGTCAGCTCCTAGTGAAACGACGCCCTCCCCGCTCGGGCTGCCAACTCCGGGGCTCAGTCGGAGGCAGCTGTGCGTGCTTCCTGGGCTTGGCAGCAGGTCGCCACCTAAGAGCTGCGGCGCTGAGACGGCGAGAGGAGAGTCCAAGGGTAAGTTGAGCTCTTGCGAGGTGTATCCCCGGTGCTGGGCGACGAGCGGGGCATGTGTCTCTCCGATGGGGGGGGGGAGGAGGGGAGCTGTATCGGACGCCGCCTTCGTCTCGCTTCGAGTGAGGCCGAAAGGGAAGAAGGGATGGTGAGCGGCTGACTGAGGAGAGCCGTCAGGGCTTGCCTGATTGGGGTGGTCTTGGCGGCAGCGACGTTCACGAGATTGGAGAGATTAGGGAAAGTTGGGATGCCGTTTCGGGCTTGGCAGCAGAGATTCCCAAGTGAACCTCTGGGATCAAGGCAGGTGGGAGGCTAACATTCGCGGCGGCTCCTGTGCTGCTATGTAAAACCAGGTGTGTCACTCGCATCCAGCAATGAGGCCAAACTCCTGAGCCTGGTGACTAGGAGGGAGCTCGGGGTGCAGAATCGCTTCCTCAGCCGTTAGTCTGGTTTACAGGATGCTGATGTTTATTCTGGAGTAGCTCTTGGAGCCAGCAGTCCCTTCGGGGTTTTGGCAGATCCTGGCAAATCAAGCGACAGCCTTTGAATTCCGTGCAAATTGGCTGTGGCTTGCATAGTACCATCCAATTTTCTTGATCAACCCCTTGTTTCATAAACATTCGAGGAGATTTTTGGATCCAAGAAAAAGAAAAAAGGATTGCATTGAACAGTGTAGTCTAGCCTGTTACTTCCATCCTTGACCCAGGAGAACCCCCATTTAAAAAGGCGGGGGGGGGGGAGGAGAAAGAGAGAGGGGTGGTGCTAGAACTCAAGGCATCGAAAGGCAACATAAAGGAATAGAAGCAGAAAACAAAAATCTGAAAAATGTTGGCAGAGGAGTAAATTGTGGACGAAAAGTAGTGACAATGAGGGGCCATCAGCTGATGCAGACAACAAGCCAAAGACCTGCCTTTTGATTTAGCTTCCACACCAGCAATCTCTGAAGCTAACAAACATTGGTTATGGCTGCCTATCACCATCCCAGCTTCATGAAGAGCCAAGCTATGAACATGAAGCTGGAGGTGCCCAACAAAAAGCAGAAAGCAGGGTGGGCAGTGGGTCCGATCAGCTGAAGAGTTGGTGAGAACAAGTACAGAAGTGAGAACAAGTACAGAATGTTGAAAAAAAGCTCATTAGTCTTTCTACAAAGTCCCCTTACCCCTCATCCTCCCAATCCCCAACAGCACTGTTGTCATTCATTTCTCCTGCTTCTATCAGCCCTACTTTACACCCTATCATAGCAAAGCTGTGTAATCATGTACACAGAATAACAAGAGAGGGAGTTTACCTACAGGAGGTTTCACTTATAATAAATCTGTCAGAATCTGTAGATTTTCCCTTCATTTCCCTGTTTGATCTTGCAAACCTTTCCCGATGGCTATGAAACAAACCTCCTTAGTAACCATAAATATATCTGTATTCTGGCTATGACAGTCAGATCAGTTGCCCTTCTTTTTCTTTCCAGAGATTTATTTTTCTTTTATTTCATCCTTTAATTAGCCTTGTTAAGAAATGTGGTATTAAAGGCAACTGTTATAGGTTCTGGGAATTTTTTTTTTGTTTTTTTCCCCATGTGACACAAGAGATAGCATGATCTTTTCTTTTCTTTTTTAATCAAAGAGAATATGTACATAGCAGATGCTTCCCAATATAATGTTCAGAACAGAAGGAAAGTGACCTAAATTCTAAAGACATTAGCTTTTTATTGCTTCTATAAGTCAGATTTTATATATGCACGTATAAATAGTGTGGGCTAGGCATTATCTGTGGGCGTTATTGGGAGAAATAAAAGCTTAACCAACTTGCACTTGTCTTGTCATGTTCTCTGGATATGTGTGTACTTTGGAAATTTGTACCTTTAAAGGGTAAAATATTGAAACACTCAGATCCCAAGTAAGGAAAGAAGTGAATATGAAGAGAGTATATATTAGACTTCTCCTCCTTCCCTTCCTGTGAAATGTTACCTATGAGGACTTAATCTTTATGATTCAACCCACTTGTCAGCATGATGGTGTTCAGAACCTTATATTGTATCCCCCCCCCCCCCCCCCCCCCCCCCCCAAAAGACACTATTCAGGTTTTGTCAAATGCTCATCAGGTCTCTGAAGGACCTTCTGTCCTCTGTCCTCGGCTCGAACTTGATGTCATCTACTCTTGTTCTGGCAGACGAAATGCCTGTGACTCACAGGTAAAATATCTACATATTTTGAAAAAGGAGGGACTTGGTCCTAGACCAAGAACAGGCACTTGAATGGAAATTGCTACTTAGAGAGAAGCTTCGGTACGGTGTACGTGAAACCTGCACTTGCATTTAATTTTTAATGAGTGTTCTCAAGGTATGTGTGCAGCTAGAACTGCAATGGGACATTGGTCCAGGGCCTCTGGTATGAAAGCCTCCAAACATAATGCAGAGCATGGTAAATGACTTGAATATTAGCAAACAAGACCAATATCACTATAGGGATTGACATGGATATTCAGAGCCTGCTAGAATGAGTTGGGAGGAATACAAATTTAATAAATTATTTATTAATATTTCCTGTTATAGGATTGTTTCTTGCAATACTGGAAGAGAGAGAGAGAAAAAAAGTAGGCACGGGTATGGGGTTACAGATATTTATATTTCAATTCACATTATATTTAGTAAGAAAGTAAGAAAGGCTGTATAAAAGGAGTTCCCTTTAAAACCATTAACACTCCCCTCCATTCTACATTTAACACCAATTAGTTGATAGAATAGATGACAAACCTTTATACATGTCTGCTCTTGCTATCTGAGTACTGAAGAGTGTGCATTAAAATGGCAGATACATAACACTATGCTATGCAAATAGTAATACTTCAGTCTGAAACTACTTCATCAAGTAGCATATATTCCATTCAGTTCATCTCCTGAAGGGTTAACGTTATTCCAATAAACTTTTTTTCTGAAGAGAAAAACAAGAATGCCGGGGCCAAGTATTCTACCACCAGAAAAACCCAGTGGCTAGATTCACCTAGGTTCAGAAAATAATTTCTTTTCTCTAACTGCCTCTGTTTTCTGAATGTTATCCCTGTTTGACAGTTGGAAAGTGATCTAGTCATCAAACCATCCCTAACCTTAATGCTTAACAAATCCTTGCTCTACTTTATAATGATATATTGCAGTGTTCTTCATGTCTCTGTTCATCTTGGGGAAACACTAAACTGACCTGTTTCTGAACTGTACTATAGCCGTAACAGAATAACAGAGTTGGAAAGGTCCTTGGAGGTCTTCTAGTCCAAACCTCTGCTCAGGCAGGAAACCCTATACCAGTTCAGACAAATGATTATCCAATCTCTTTTAAAAAACCTCCAATGTTGGACAGATAGATATAGATATAGATAGGTATAAAGTTATTGAGTACCAGGAAGGAGCGGGTGTGGGGGATTTAAACTGCAGGTGCATCAGCTTACATTTTAAAATCTATATGTGAACTCAGCTAAAGGTTGATAGCAGGTGTGATGGTTTTATGGCAAGAGAGGCCATAGGAACATACAATATTCACTAATACATTGGACTGGGTATTCAAAGCAGGAAAATAAAAAATGCTATTACATTTTCAGTACATTTCATAGTACAGCTCCAGGAGAATGACACAATACAGACAGGGATACTGATCAATGCCTTCTACTATTGTACAAGCTTTTGAACTTTATGGAATTTAGCTTCAGGGAAAAAAGTAAACCAAATGCTTTATTAAATGCAAAGACTTAGAGTTACAAAGGAGCTGTAACATCTATTGTATTCATGTTGTGATTTTGATAGATTTCCCAGTCCTAGACAATGTATATAAGCAACATTGTTCCACAGGCCTCTAATATCCTGAATGTATTAAACATGGATCCAAGTATACAAGCACTTTACATATATTATTTGAGCAATTCTTGCTGTACCCTTCTTGGAAAAACCAATTTCCATATTATATATTACAAGGGGCAGAGAATGAGTGGCTTACCCTTACTTACCATAAACATGTATAGTCAAGGTGAAATGTGAACCAAATATGTCTTGATTCACCACTGACAAGTATATTGTAAAAGTTAGAAATTGGTTTTGTGAGAAATATTTTTTTCTAATTTGGAAATCATGAATCCACTGCAATTTGAGCACAACCGCCTTTTGGAGATTGGGTTATTTTTAAAAATGGCTGGGCATCTGCCTTTTATAAAATAGGAATAGTTTGCCCACTCAACCTTAAAATGACTGAAAAATATTGCTGCTAGTCACCTATCAAATAATTGGCAGTTGATGTCAGAATCCATAGGAGAAATCTTTTGCAGAGATGTTGATACTCCTGTTGAGATGACAGGATCCCTGAGAATAATATCATCCATGGACATGGAAATGATCTTTTCCATGAATACTTGCATTTAGGTAGTCAAGTGGAAGTTTTAAAGCAAAACTTCTCTGTAATAAATTCTTACCATTGCTGTTATAAGGAGGAGAATGGAACCTTTAGCTGGAAGGAAGCCCAACCTAACTGAACTTAATTTGGTTGATGTGAAACAGAGCCCAAATTAACTCATTTGTGATGTGAACCCTTTCCAAAATTGAGCCTGAGGGAAACACAGTTGTTATTGCAGCAGCTATTAATTAACCATCTTCTCACCTTATAGTCAATCATATAGAAAGGAAGGGAGGTTGTACACATTGGCTCTGTTTCTAATCACAAGTTCAGCCAAAAAAGAAAATGGTTTTTACTTATATACATTTACATAAAGTTCTTCTGATCGCATAGTTAGGTATTTTGATTATGCCATAGTTCAAAATAATACATCCAGCCACTATTTGTGTATGTGTACACATGTAAGCAAAGTCCACATTGGACAGTAGTAATGGATATGTAAATGTCAAATATAGTCCAGTATGTAAGACTTTAGTTTCATTCCAGGTGTTTAGGGAATGCAGGAAAATGAAGATAAGTCTAAGCTTGAACAAAATTTCATGAATAGTATCAATGATTCTTTCTCTTTTGTGCTGTGCTACTCTATCGGATGTGTAGCTTGTGATGTAGCTCAATTGTGAATAAGGGGATGATGACTTTTATTGGATGTATTCATCTTAGTGAGTGTAATTATAACTGAATTTTTGCTTCAAGAAGAGCTCTGTGTTGTCTGAAAGATTCACTTCTACTGAGATTAGTTCAATAAATGTGACACTTGCCTTTTTTTTCTTTTTTTTTTACATATGCTTAGGTAAACTCCGGTATGCTGAGTTGAAAATAATCTAAGATTTTTTTTTTATGAGAATACATTTTAAAGAAAGATTTTTACTTATGGGTATGAAATGCATGAGGGTATCTCTGTGTGCATGTAAAATAGCTCTAATGTCTTGGAATCTCTCTGAACTTTGATGTGAGAAAGGCACTGCTAATGCAAATGATGTTTATTTTTGTAATTATATGAATATGCTTTGCATACAAGTGTTAAGTTATAATTGTATACACAGTTAAATTGAGCAAAAGTACAACAGAGATAGGATTGGGGCTTCCTAGTCACAGTGCCCACATACCAGTAGTGTAGGACCTATTCTATAATATGTTCAATGTATCTTTTTGTAGAGGAATTTAGCTAGCCTTGAGGAAGAGGTAGAAAAGTTGAAACAATTCCTCAGCCCTGTGAAAGCAGAAAGCATGAGAAAGGGGCTAAGACTGTCCCTTCACATGGCAATAAAATAATGTTCCTGCAATTTCTGTGGTGGTCTGGTTTTTGCTTTTATTGTTTGTTTTTACATCAAAGGATTGAGAGTATTACAGTTTCACATAATGCCCTGTCTACACACCCATGGAGGTAAGATGGTGAAAACATTGCCACTAATGTTTTGTATCCAGCTGAAATATTCTTGTTAACTCAGATATATGTCCTTCCTTCCTTCCTTCCTTCCTTCCTTCCTTCCTTCCTTCCTTCCTTCCTTCCTTCCTTCCTTCCTCCCTCCC
>JANHFL010009544.1:89270-103401 GCA_032468155.1 Oxyrhabdium leporinum | reverse complement strand
TTACAACTTATAAGCAATACTCTTACATCAGTATATTAATCCAATATACCTCAGAATATTGCCCCCACAATCCGGGGGGCAATCCATGAAATGATTGGTTAACCACTTGCAACTCCAACCTATCTACAATAGTTATTAAAGTTAAACAAAGACCAAATCTTCCTTAAGAATGAGAGGAAAAGGTGAACTATGCAGTTCAACCTGTCCAAAAACAAGTCTTTGCTTTTACCCTTCCTTTGTTTTTGGTTTCAGGTTCTAAAAAATTAGTGAAACAACTTTGAAGCTGAGAGAACTAGTATTTTATCCTATGCTTAAAGCAGACACTTTAAATGTCTACAAACCTGTATGTATATGCATGGCTGGCTGGGGAATTCTGGAAGTTAAAGTCCACAAATATTAAAATTGCCAAGGTTGGACACTCCTGCTGTAAATCATTTAAATACAGAGAAGTTTTTCCCCCTTCATTTGTGCCTTTCCAGGAAAAACAAATTGCCATCTGCTTATTTTTGTTTCTCCATTAAGGCTATGAATTCTCTTTCCAGTCTGATTTATTCTAACTTGCACCATTAATGCTCCCTGCTCTTTTCTTCCATCCCAGAGTACACATGGCATATAATTGGGAGCTGTCTTCTCTTTCTATCTTCTGCACACACCTGAGGAATGAGAGAACTCAGCCCCCGGAATATTGCCTGAAAGCTGTAAATGTCAGTTGCTATGGCAACTCCACATTTTTCTTGTGCTTCCTAATGACTTATTGGCATTTGTTGTAATTTACAGCTTTTTGGCAGCTGGAGATTTGCTTCTCCCCCCTCCATCACACACACCCAATCCCTTTAATGTTAGATGCACTAATTAAGCAAGACTATGAAAGGAACAAAGTATCTCACCCCAGTTGGATTGCTAGGGAATTTGCCCTCCCTCTGTGAGTGCTAAAATTTTCCTCTTCTGAGCAGACACCTCTTCTCTCATCCATTTTCCATTGTAAATAGACCAGAATTTACTATTCAAAGCATCTGGTGTTAAATTGTTGCTTATCTTTCTGTAGCACTAGGCCAAGGTAGACAGGATGACTTCATGAGGTATATCTCTTTGATCTTCAGCCAATTTTACAGGACAGCCACAGACAACAGTGACAAGCAAGGCCATAAGAAGATACATCCCTAAGACAGAGCTTATGTCAAGGCAAACAAGGGCATAGAGGATGTCTCAGATCAATATGCAGAATCACTACTGATCTTTATGTTGACAAGCTTTTTGAATTATGTACTGAACATACTTGTAATTCTGCTTGAGAGCAAAAACAAAAACTAGATAATTAAAATTTTGAAATTTTAAATGAAATTTTCCCTAGAAGAAAGCAAAATTAGTATGGGGTTGGGCCCTGGTAAGATAGAAATCGAGCTACAGATCCCATTTCATCTGTATCACACAGGTTTTCAGCCATTTTAACTATCACAATATTGGAACAAGTGTAAGGTTATAATGCAGTCACAGCAGAATTTTTCCTTGTGGATTTACATATATTTACTGAACGTTAGAAGAGAATATTTTCCTGTAGAAATTGACAAACCACTAGCTTTCCTCTCTTTTACAAGTCCTATAGGATTGATGATAAAACACCATATATAATAGTATGTCCCAAAGGAAAGTGTAAAAATGCTGACATCCCCTGATTAAGCTCAAAGAAATATTTAATTGTGAACTACATATCTGGGGAAAAAATAAAAGGATTCAGAGCCATACCTCTAATACCCACAGATAGCTGCTATATAGATATGTTGGGATTACAAATTCTAGAATTCCTATTCAACATGACTCAAAGTATAATATTTGTTTGCTGTTGCAGGGTTTGAATAATTGTAGCAGATAATGGCATCTATCCAAATTTGGTTGGTCTTACAAAAAAATAGCCTCAGCTTGAAATGATTCAATGCTGCTTAACTGGGAAATCCAAAGATCATCCAGGAGGAAGGCAAACTTGTCAAGAAAACTATCAGGATTTGTCCTTGTAGCCATCATGAGTCAAGCTTGACTCAAGTCTTTGGGTTTTTTGGAGTGACTAATTTGCTGTATTAAATAACAGAAGAGAGCATGATGTTTCTCTGTGGAAAAAGAAGAGAACGATTGTGAGAATCTCAAATAGTTGCTCCTGCTTACAAAACAGCAGAATTTGAAAGGTTGGAGGAAATCAAATTGCTTTTGCTTAAAGTTCTTAGAAGTTTTGCTCTTATTTAGCAAAAATCAATAGTTTTGTGCCATGGTACTTATCACTGAATCTGCTCTTGCTATGTACAGTCCATCACAAATGGCAAACTTTTCCTATTCTAGAAATAGAAAATGCTAAAAAAGTGAGACTGGCTGGAAGATAAAAACAGTTTTTTAAAAAAATGGGAGGAGGACTGATTCTTCATCAAGGTTAAATAGGCACAGTTTTATAAATTCCATATAGTACAGTTTGCAGACACAAACAAACTCTTATGAAGTACATATCAATTTGTAACTTCTGTCGAGGCAAAGGGGAAAAGGAAGCAGCTATTGCAACATGCAGCACTCCAGATGTTGCTAAAGCACACAGCTAGCATGGCCAATAATGAAGAATGCTTGAAGTTGTAAATGACCAACACCTGAAAGAGTTCACATTAGGAATCTATAGGAATCACTGATAGCAGACATCTTGCTCCTGATTGTGTTAGAATGTTGCAGTTCACATAAATACTCTCCTGTCTGTCATGTTATTGGTCCAGATTGCCATAATAAATGCAGGATGAATTTCTGGAAACAAATACAGTACACAGAGAATACACAGACCACAACATCTGTATTGTGTTACAAATCTGTAGCAGGAGGAATTGGTAGCATACTTAAAAATATGGGGGAGGGGTATCATATCTGAATAGATCAGCAACATGCAACGGGGTAAAACAGAAACACAGAAAGAGCTTTTCTAGACAGCAGTGTTATGGATCCTTATAGCATATTTTTGAGATACAGTTGAGATGGGGGCAAATCTAATAAATAAAATATAGGGACTATTTGAGATCTTGATAGTGTATCATAGGTGCTCTTGCCAAATGTCTTCTATTGGGGGGTTCCCACTCACTTAATACAGAAATGTGGCTTATTAGTCAGAAGATAAAATTGTGAGGATGTGTCTCACTATTCCAAGAACATTTTCTTTCATCCAGTTTATATTTAACTTTTATGGGATGGAGGAAGGGACAATTGAGCATTTTGTTTCTCAGCTTGGATTACAAATATTCTTTTAAGAAGGATTATGTTACAGGTTGAAACTTTGCAACCTGACTGCATTTCATACTTTAAAATTTTTTTTAAAGTAAAGTAAATATGCCAGTACATTCCTCCCCGCTTTAATCCACTCTGGAACCTCCAAATGTTCTTTCTTCCTCCTTGTTATCCGGCTTGATAGCAGTGTTCTAATATCTAAGGGGTTGCCATAAAGAGGGAATCAATCTATTCTCCAAAGCACCTGAAGGCAGGACAAGAAGCAACGGATGGAAACTAATCAAGAAGAAAGTAACCTAGAACCAAGGAGAAATTTACAGTTAGAACAATTAATCAGTGGAACTTGCCTCCAGAGATTGTGGGTGTTCCATCACTGGAGTTTAAGAAATGATTTGGACGACTATTTGTCTGAAATGGTATAGGGTTAGGGTTAGAGTAGAAGACTTCCAAGGTCCCTTCCAACTCTATTATTCTGCTTATATCAGAGTTAATAAAGGTAATATTTTTGCTGTTATAACTCTTGTAATGGAATTTTTTCATCATTTGATAGCAAAAGGAGATTGTTAGATGATACAAATTATACAGGCCAAGTTCCTTATGCAAACAGTTCAGTTTAATATGGGGGTCACATTTTTTTTTAACTTAGCTTCTTTTTCTTTTCTCCTGTAAAACCTTTTTTTAATAAAAAAAAATCTATCCATATGTATCAGAATAATCAGCCTTTCTGGGGGAAAAAACTTGTGATTTTTTTGGCACTACCATAAATGTAAATCCCAATTGAATGTATCTTTTAAATGTAACGTGATTAGATCTATGAAATTCCTTATATCAGAATTCTAGCATGATCAATATCTTTGCATGTGATTTTTTTTTAGTAAAATGGAATGTATTCCCTGCTTAGCAAAAAATATTAGTTACAATCAATGATGTTTCCTTAATTTATATTTAATAGAATGCTGTATTTTCAGTAATGAAGGACTCTTTAATCCAATAAAGGGTATCAGTGAAATTACATGATTTTTATTAGTTCCTATTACCTACCCTTAAATATGACTCTAGGGGACTGCTGAACTTTTAGAAACCTGGAAGTGGACTGCAGAGAGGGGAATAAATTATAAGGTTAAACGAGAGCAGTCTTTTTCTTCATCATCCAAATGATAACCTTTGCTGTTTAAAAGAAGAAATGATCAATCTGTATAAAAACATCATTGGAGAAACCCCAATATGTTGGGATTTCTCATCCATATTCATTCTAGCAGATGAGAATGTATTGATTATTCATATATGCTACTGTATGCTCTATCAAGATAAACAATCAAGCTAGGCTTGAGTTTATTACTGAAAAGGTACAGGGCATATGGAGCTTCTTATTGATTGTGTATAGCTGGTAGACTTCAAAAAATAAATATGTGTTGCTAAGAGCAAATATTCTAAAACTGCTATTTTAATTTTACTACCAATGTTGCCCTAGAATTCCTGTCCTAGAATTCTTGGCCAGAATTAACTCATCCTGAAATAAGCCATGCAAATAATTAATTCAAGGGTATCTCATTTTGTACACCTGATGTAGGAGTTAGTTTATGTATTATTCTTTTAAATGTTTTCTACTACATTTTACTAATTTCATGAAAAAAAATCTTAACTCAGTAAACTTCTAGGTTGTGAAGCTTCATGTCCTGTGTGCACAAAGATGAGATATAAATTATAAACATGCTACATTTGTTTTCTTGGAAGTCCTACTGTGCTCAATAACCCTTTTATTTAATATCATTGATATAATATATAAGTATAAAAGAAAAAAATAACAATATAGTCACACATGTTCACGTATGCACATCCATATAAAATATAAAAAACCAAAAAGAAAGCAAAAATAAAATAAAATAAACACACTCTCTCACAAACATGTATAATATATATAATACCAACTCTAGTTGTACCCAAATTGGACTTGGACAAAATTGGACACATCCCAGATTTTTCATCACATCAGTAAAGAAATACTGTACTTTGGCATAAAATAGAGGTGATGAAATTGACACATAGATACAGATGAGTATTACCAATTTGTGACATTTTTTTTTAATTATTGAAGGATATTCTCTTGCTATTATCTTTTTTTCTATCGCCATCTATAACATGTTGAATTCTCCCTTGTGATGGAAAACCTAACACTAATGCCAGGCTTTATCTCTGTAGCTTTTCCAAATGAATACTTGCCAATCTCTCTCCAGTAAGCATCCACAGATGTGTTTAACTTTGGAGGCTTTAGCATTCTTTCTATTGGGAATTGCCTTGTGAACTTATCACAAAACAATAGGAATTGTTAGGAGCTAAAACATATTTAGGCCTCATGTTAAAATATGTAGGAAGACAATTGCAATGGCCAAGCTTATTGTTCACATTCCTGTATGTGTTGTAAGTTTACTGATTCCAACCTTTCTCAGAATGAGCCATGAATTCCTCTAAGATTATTGGAACTCAGCAGGTCGGCTCTAAAAAAGAGAGTGTTGAACTTTATTCAGTCATTTTGACTGAATAATATATTGTGCTTGTTGATGCTGCTGTCATCACCCTAGCCTCTAAATATATTTAGAGTAATGTGTTCAAAAGTGTGTGTGTGTGCATGAATATATATATATATATATATATTCATCTCCTCTCCCCTGTCTATGGACCAAATTACTATGGGAATATCATGGCACATGTTAGCTCCCTATATTCTTGTGCAATAATGATTGTACATATGGATAGAACATTAAGAAAAAAGTAACTTTACAAGAATGTTTTGCTACCTTAGAAGCTTAATTTTTGCTAAACTTTCAAATTCTGTAGATGAGACTATGAAAATGGGGATGTTGGGAATAAATGTTATATGTGTCCTGCTGCTCCCTATTTGCTGAATTCCTAAACTGGCCTGGAATCCATTATACTGATCAATTAATTACCATAACATAAATATACTGAAGCATGATCTAGAATTGTTTTTATTTCTTTTTCTCTCAGCATTTAGATTAGCACCATGGACAGCACCACACTAAATTCTGTTCCCTTCCTCAGGCTTTGGGTCTACTCAAGACAGTGTGAAGGCAATCTTTCCTGTGCATCACAGGGAATTACACTTCTCAAAATTTATTCTGCAGAATATTTTCCTGCTGAATTTTGTTTCCTTATGGTTGAAGTGACAAAATTTCAGAAATGTTAAAAGAATGAATCCATCATAGAAATGCCTATTATTTGCAGCTTTATATAGAAATGAGCTTATTATTTAAAAAATGTGGCAAACATTATTATATTTATATTTATTGATTTATTTTATTTATAGTAATTTCAAGTCAGTCTTGGCTCTTGGTGTTTACACAGACCATGCAATTTTCCAAGCAACATTTTCAGAAATGGTTTGATGTTACCTTCAAGCACATGATTCATTTAATGACTGCAGAAAAAACAGGTATAAAATTGAACATACTTAACAACTGACTTGCTTAGTGACATGCGTTCCGATGTCAATAATAGTCATAAGTTGAGGAGTATATGTAATTTTTAAACACATTTGATTTGGTTGATCATACATCCTCTGTAAAAACAAGGGGCTGAGGGAAAGTTTTTACTCTTGCTTTTGATTTGTTGCTGAATTTAGTCTTAGAGACACTTTCTCACTGAGACAATTGTTTTTCAGATCTGGAAATGTCATTTTCAGTTATCAGTCCTCTCAGAAGAGAAATTTGAAAATGTTTTATTAGTGTCTAGAATTTAATTACTAATAAATACTAGTACTATGAATTGGCATGAACATCAGTCCAAAAAGTGAGTTGAAGTGGCTTTAACTCATGAGAGGTAGGATGGTCATACCTAATTCAAAATCCTGCATAGAACTCCACCTCTAACATATAACCATGAGCTTGGTATGCTAAGTTTGCAATATACGTTTTAAAATTCCTATTTTTTCCCCTTCTCATTACTCCCCTTACCTCCTTCCTTGCACAATATATCCAACATTTTGTTTTGTTGAAAACATGCATTTCAGTTGTGCTACAAATTTTTTTTAGTCGTCTGTATTTTTCTATCCTGCAAATCATTCATAACTTAAAGCAACACATTATAAGCAATGTATCATTGTGTGTATCCATCTTGTTCTTGCAAGCAGTATAGAGTCCCATTCTTTTGTGCTATTTTGGCCCTTTTGATACACACCACTTAAATTTAGTATATTAGACAATGGCCCAAGGGAGTTGAAGTCAAGTGGATGGGTGAAGTTGTGCATAGAAATATTACTGGGAACATTGCCGAAGTGATCTGGGCATGTAATTGCTAAAATCAAAAGATCATTTAACTTGAAAACGTCTGGATTTATTTTTATGGAAGCTGGCACATTCCATTTATTCATTATTCATTATAACTCATTATTCATTATCTGGTTTTTCCATAAATTCCTTTCTATTTTGATGGTCCATCTTTCCTTAGGTTTCTGTTGAAAAGCAAAAATGTTCTAGCATGTTAACTTATACTATATATAATATAACTTCAAATAAAAGTTGTCTTCAAACTGAATTCAATTCCATACTTTTGACATGGACAGATCTATGCAGTGTTATTGCCTGAAATGGAGTGAAATTGCCTTCCAGAATGTTATTGTTGAACTTGCTAGTCTAATCGACAACCAATGGACTTCCCAGATTGATCCCCCTTCCAAGTATGAATCATGTCTAATACTGCCTAGCATTCTATATCAGCCAGTGAAACATATACTCCCATAATGATCTAATGATCTTGGCCATTTCTGACGAGAAAAAAGGTTATAAAGATTAGGAGGTATTTGTTTTCTGCATATTATATAATGGAAGAGCCCGTTTTTGTTTTTGTTTTGCACAATGCTGAAGAATTAGGGTTGAGTCAGAATGATCAGTTGCTCAACCAGCAGCATAAGGCAGTTGAAATTATTTTTTGAACTAGGGATTCAGTAGACCTTGCATAATTTTTTTACACTAGTTTATCTCTTGAGCACAAACATTTGTTGATTCAAATAAAATAAGGATGCCAAAGGTCTTGAGGATGAATCAGAGAATAAAAAGTCACAGTACCATGGTTTACATCAATTTCCCTAAATCTTTTCAAGCTGCATATCTTCATTTAATATATATGCCACACATGCTATCAAATGTACCTCTTAAGATGTAAAGAAAGATAGGCATTTTCAGAGACACTTCTCTTTGTGTTTTGTTTTGTATCTCCTTTCTTGTACAGGCAAAGTGAGATTCCCAGATAAGTTGCATCACAGCTTGGACATCAAAATAAAAAAAAAAGGTACAAGGAATTATGGTTGATTTATTTCCTGCAGCATGAAGTTGTCAAGTTTCCCCTCAGATGTCTATAATAATTCTATTAGGAACTTAGCTGAACAAACAGGAAAACTGGAACTTGATTAAATAAGATAAAGAGAACAGTTTACTCAATGAAGAGCCCGATTGTTTCCCCAACCCAATGAAGGGTTGAATGAATACAATGATGAATTAAATCTTGGATTTCTTTCTACTGTCTTTACTTCATAAAGTATTTGTTAATGCTTTCTTCTCAGACATATATGTTACCTGTTATATATGTTATCAGTTATCTGCATGACATTTTCACATGGGATTTCTCATTTTCTAGCCTTTTTTCTTCTTTTAGAAATTTCAGAACTTCCCTCACTCTCAAATTTTTCCTACTGGAAATGAAATTGAAACATAAAGATAGTCTTTGGGATTAGGCTTTTAGAGCTGGTGCAAATAAAATTGCTAGAAGGCATGGGGACACCATCTGCTGTTTCTCAGACTCTCTCCATGTTCTGTACAAGACAGGGGAAGTGCCCTGCTGAGCTTTGAGGAGGGAATAAGGGGACTCCAGAATCTATAGGCAGTGAATTTCCTATTCCTGAAAACAAAGTGTAATGCTTTATCACTAAATATGTGGATTGTGAGTTTGTAACTAATACTTTCCCCAAACTATAGGGAAATTAAAAGATCCAATCTTGATGCTTACAATGATGAGTAGGGCATGCGCATTTGCAGATTGGCCCAGACTGTAAGATCCTGCCACCTGTGCTTTCTACCTTCACTGGGGGATCTACAAACTGAATGGTCAAGGCATATTTTTATTCAATTGAAAGGCTTTATGATGTTACCTATGGCATCAGAATCTGTTAAGTGACAAGGATCTACTTTCACTGTCAAGCTTGCCTTCAGATGCCTGCAATACTGCACCAGGGCAAACAAATAGGAAATCTAGGGCTTGAATGTATAAAATTCCTTTGGAGTCCTTGGTTTTCTCTGAGCTTGTGTTTGCAGGCACAGGTTTCATTATCAAACTAGGTAACAGCTTCAGTGCTAGAAGAAAATGGAGTTTGCCTTCTGTTTTTATATAGTATTTTGCACTGTCAGTGGTGGTGGTGGAGGTAAGACTGTTTTCTCTCCTAAATTCCTTTATTGCATTCATAGCAATCTTAATGAGACAGAAAGCAGCTTTTGTTTAACTAAAAAAATGAATTCATATCTCTGGACAAAACACCTCAGTTTCTTTCTTCTGCTCTTACATTTCAAAGACTGCTCACCCTTTCCTTATTTATTTTGGCCACCTGTGCAGCATTTTAAAATATGGATCTGATCTGGATGGTAAATTCACAATTCTAAAATTGAAGCTGGCATTGTATTCAAAATGTTGGGTTAGGCAACATGGCTCTTAATGTACTATCTGTTCTCCCATATGTCACAATCTGTTTCCTATTAAAAATCCATCCTACTTTTCTTTTTATAATCTAAATGCTGATATAAAGCTGAACCATACATTTTTCAGGAATTATGGATTATATGTAGTAAGTCAATGGCAAACAAGCAACTTTTAAAATGAAGGAAGATAAATAAAAATTTATTTGCCAAAAATGGGGATACTTCTGATGTGGCCTTCCTCATTCCTCAAACAATATTATATATTGCTTGGATGATACATTGCATTCCTTACAGCAAACATATTAAGTTAAAAGAAAACAGAAGTAATATCCATATGTTAACAAACATCTTCATCTCATTGCTAAATGGTAAGAATTCAAGGGTGCTTACACTTCCTCAAATTTAGATTTATTAGAAGGAGATCATTGAAGACTGCAGCTTTCCCCTGATATAGTTTATTTTATATATAGACATACATAGACACATACACTTATTCAGGCTGAGAACAAGAAATGAGGTTCACAGATTCATATTCTGTGTTAGATATCTAACACAGAAGATAGCACAATAAGTGTTGTTATAGAAACAAACTCAATTCTGCTTACTTTTCCGGCTTTAGCCCAGAAAACTGTAGATGCCTTTTTTATTCGTTTTGTTCAAAGATGCTTAATCAATTTTCAGATAACATTTCCACACCACTCATGGAAAACCTATTATTGTAATTGTAAATAAGTGCTGGGTAAAGCATAACTTGAGAGTATAGGGTTTAAAGTTGATCTTTAAACTGTATTTAAGGCAATTGTTTCTAAGTTTTATTTATTTAAGAATGCTTAATCAGTACATTGCTTAGCTGAGTTAGCCCTGTCTATATTAAATAAAACATCCATATTTAGCTTTTTTTTGGTTACATTAGAGCAGCAGGAAATATTTAAAATATTTTGCAAAAAAAAGCACATATATTATTTGGGTTTCAAACATCAGATTATATTTTTGTTTTCTTCATCTTTTGTTTTCAGTGCTTAAAGCTTTTTGATGGCAAGAATCACATAATTGGCTCGACATCCTGTATGTTATTTCCAAAATGTTTAATGAAATGGAGTTGAAAAATGGATAAATTACATTACAGAACTGTGTGGCTGCTGATAAGCAGGCAAACATGAAATTGTTAATATCAACCAAGTTCTTTCATGAAATATGATAGAAAAAGTTAAAATATTTATTTTTTCCTTCATTTATCCTTCATTGGTTATAACCTACATATTTATCCAAAGATTTCCCATTAGGATATCCTATTCTTGTTCTCGGAATTTGAAATCTAGAGACAAATATTTTAAAGTTAGATCACTGCTATCCAATGAGATATTGATAAGTAAATGGACATATGGTTTGTTGGAATTCTAGTTTGAATGTTATTTGGTCCAATTTGGCCGTTTTTCCTCAAATTCATTCGGCCTTTTTGTTTTTATTTGGCATGAGCCTAATCCTCTTAATTTGCTAGTTTTTCAAGATATTATACTCATAATTGAGCTAGCAGCTAATATTTACAGTTTGACTACCACCCAATCTGTGAAGAGATACATGAAACACAATGATAATACAGACAGAGAACAGCGTTGTAAAGATAAAGTATGTGAGATTTTTAATACTTTACTGCTATAAAAGTCTCTCTCTCTCTCTCTCTCTCTCTCTCTCTCTCTCTCTCTCTCTCTCTCTCTCTCTCTCTCTGAGTGAGTATGTATGTATGTATGCATTCTAAAAGTAAAAAGGATCAGTTCTGCAAAATGATTCAGGCAATACCTGAATTACTAATTTCTTCTACTGTATTACTGTATTAGACAAATCACATCATAAATACAATGCATTGATATTCTTACCTGTTAGATTTCGTACAAAACCAAATAAGTTTTTGAAAGTTCAATATTTAAAACAATACAATGGCTGCTATACCTATAGTACCAATAGAACTTCTGAATTGTTCATTGCATTGGCATGATGGGAAAAAATAACATTCCCATTTCTTCCTGCTGCATTAATGCTAGTAGCTATTAAGATTCAGAATCAGAGTTAATACATTCAAATAGCAAGCCAACAATTTTGTTATAACTAGTTTCTAATGCAAATGCATGCCTTTTCTTCATCAAGTATTCTTTATTTCACTTGATCAATATTTACAGATATCTTTAAGGCAAATAACAAAATTACTGTATATGAGGATCCATGTTTGAGGGATATGCTGTATGTATAATTTTGTTTCCAGATGCTTGTATTCAAATGTTTAAAAGACTCTTCAACATAGTTACTCTGTTTCTAAGACTAGTGGTGACAAAATGGTTTTAGAGTCCTGAATGTTTTTTAAATATAATCCAAGATTAAAAGGGAAATTTTTAAATTCTCCTACTTCCAGGAATCAGGAGACGTTGTAATGAATCAAATTCCGAAGCCTCTAGATCATAAATTAGAAGACTGTGTCTCTCAGAAAAAAACTGCTATTTTTATGACAAGAAAAACAAATACATGCATATACCATGCAATATTTTTTTCTTTCTGTTGTCTTTAATCTTTCGCAATATTATGATAACTGTCTTCTACCTGTTAATAAAGCTAACAGCATTGTAAGATTGCCCATTCTAACTTTTGATAAACTTTAAATAAACTTTTGATAAACTTTAAATAAAATTTCAGGAAAGAGGGAAAGAAAAAGGGCATGTGTTTTGCACAGAAACTGCAGATAATTATACCACAGCAAATGACTTGAATTGATTGTACTCTTCTTCACAGCATTTTTAGTGAGACAATTCAATCTTGAATGAATAATTGTTCCTAAAGAGAAGAAACGTAGGGGAGGTTTACTGAAAAACAGAAAAAATAAGTGTAATATTTAGGGGAAATGGAGAAGATACTTTGGAGCTTACAGGAATGCAAATATAACACTCATCCATACTGCAGCAACATCTATAGTGGAAATCATATAGTTGTCATCCCAGAAAAAGATGTGGTTGCTTTGAAGAGTTGCAATGCCATTAGCTGCAAGCCCAGAAAAGCCTCAGTTTGCACATTTTCCTGGTATGTTCAATCCCATCGGTCTAGAATAATATCATGAGAATATAAAAAGATGCTGAAAAATTAAGGCCAAACTGTTGTAGTACCCCCATCCCAGCTCTTCTAAAGCTTAACTATACTTTTAATGTCTCCATTTTATTCTGAACTTAAAATCCAACTAAAAGGGACCAGATAATCCATTTCTTCCATGGATCTCTGAAGCTATAACCTGACTACTTCTTAACATGTCAGTGACAGATCCGGTGATTCCGGACAATTTTCATGCAGCCGCCAACTTTCCACGTGAAAATTTATTTCTTGTAGTTCTGGGGTGTTTTTTTTGGAGGGGGTGTGTGTCTTTGACTAATTATGGAACAATCTATTTTTGTTGAGCATTATCCATCTATTTCCATAGAAGCAAATTTAAATATGAGGTGGGAAGTCCCTAGAAAGGACCAATGGTAAGTTCAGAAAACTTTTCTGCCACAGAATTTAGTCTGAAAATACTGACCTAATTAATGTATCTGAGGTTGACCAAGTATTTTTTAATAGTAAATCAGGAGTAGAACTTTTGTATTTAAAAGTCCAGGAGTAAATGAGCCATTTGGTGTATCTGTTCTAGATTGTTTGGGATAGCAGGATTCACCATTATGAAGTAGTAAATTGTTTATAAGGTAGTTCTGTTGTAGTATTTTATCATTACCTCCATTAGCAAAATCAACAGTATTGCAAATAATTGTTTTTGAAATTAATAATTTATCTGATAAAATTTTCTCTTAACCTGTCTTTATTATCTATTTAAAAGTTATATGCAGCAGAAAGAGATAAAGGGCAACTTGAAAAGAATATTTAGTGGGTATAAAAACATTACAAAAAATTAAAAGTTTCCAAGAGAGAGAAAGAAAAAAGTGATTAAAAAGTTAACAGATGATGGAATTCCAAAAAGATTAAGAGATGATGGATAGCGATAAAATGTATTAATAAAATGGAAAAGTAGAAGATATAAATAGGGAAAATAGCATATATACTAATAGATAATAGAATTTATTATATTTAAAAATAAGCTAAGGATAGAAGGTGGAAGTCTAGGATTAGGTAATTTAATTGTATTATTAATATTAACAGTGTGTTAAAATATATTGTGAATT